>UZAF01017492.1:26963-46415 GCA_900617895.1 Haemonchus placei
GGTGATTTCTTCTCATCCCGCTTAAAAAATTAAAATGAGAGGTCAACGTTTTTCGACACATGAAGAAGCCGTTAATGCGTTCAGAATCCATGTTTTAGACTTACCTACATCAGAGTGGCAAAAGTGCTTCGAAAATTGGTTCGAGCCCATGCAAAAGTGTATAGATCTTAATGTGGACAATTTTGAAATGCAGTAAAGCGATTTTCAATGAATAGTATTTGTTTCTGTCCTCAAATCTCAAAATATAAAAGGCAACCTACGTAAGGAGAGGGAGGGGATAGGCTTTAAGGCAATAAGTATGACACTTTCTTTTCTTTGTCGAAAAGAATGCCAAATAGCTGTTAGAAGAGCGACCGATGGCGCGATTGGCGTGCTTCGTGTAGCAGAAACGGTGCGATACTTGCAGCTAATTACTAGTACGCCCATTCCTGTAAGGGAAGGAAACTATACAATTGCTCAGTTCGGAAATTTGAAATTCTTCGAAAATCTTAGAAGCCCACAACTGTGAATTTGAGTGCGACATCAAGTTCTCATCACGTGGCCAGGTGATATGAAATACCCTGTTGCGACTAGACCTATTGGAACCCTAGAGCTGAAATGAGCCCTGAAAGTGCCCGCTACGTTAGGAGAGAGCCGTTAGTCACCGGGACATCGACTGGTAAGATGTAAACCAGTTTCGGTGGGCTGGTTTGACTGTGCAAAGACACCAACTGGGTGTTTCCAATGAGTTCGCGCCTGCACCCACGGATAGCAACACAAACGTTCCTCGTCTGAAACCCTTCGGAATCCTCCAGGGAAAGAAGGACTATAACTGTTCTCACGCTTGAAAAATACCTCCCTCGAAGATTCTTCGTCGGTCGGAGAGATTAGCATTTTATCGGTTTAGAAAATAAAAAGAAAGGAAAGAAAGAATGAGTAAAGCAAGGAAAAAGGAAACGGTTTAAACTATGTCTTCTTGAGCGATGACTAAGCTGTGAAGCTCGTAGTTATAAGTAATCATTTGGTGCTCCGTAATTACTAGCGATCATAGAGATGATAAAAGTCTGATTAGAGTTGATCTGGTGACGATAACGGTGGTCTCTGGAGACATCTGGATGACTGGACGACGTGATGACATGCGTGACGAACGTGCACAGCTCACCAGATGGAGGGTCATCACTACTAACACCTATCGTTGACCGACTAGACGAACATAATCGGCCAACTGAAGCGTGACTTTCCAATGACGCTATTAAAAGTGATGGTACATTGTGTTGACCAGTTTGTTCGAAGAAAATCACATGTTTATCGCCATGACGATCGGAGAAAGGTGGTGATTGGCACACCTGTGGTCCAAGTGGAACACAATTATGGTGTTGGTACTGCTAAATCTATTTTTTTGTTCGAATAAAAAAAGTGTGAGAATAAAATTTCGAAGCAGAGGTCTCAGTTCTTGAGATTTTTGTAGTGATACCATAGGAATAGGTGAAATGCAAAACTCCAGTCTTCCCGGAAGTTGATGGGTCAACCTTTGTGATTTGGGCAAGAATTCGTGAAGAATGGAAAAATAGCTCCCTCCGGTAAAATCCAATAAATAAAATTGGGATTTCAAGCTCTTATTATGTGTATTATACAGAGTCAATTGCGCCGGTGTTGCTTCGAATATGGAACAAAACGAGCAAAAAATGTTCAGGCTAGATGCTGCTGGTCATAACATTTTCTCTGTGCAACGGACTTTGACCACGCCTTCTTGCTGCAGAACTTCAGCAAATATATGACAATCAAAGAAAAAGGAATCATTCATTTGTATAGCAATGGCGTTTAGCGCAAAATAAATGGCATAACTATTATTAAACAGAGCATAACCTATAAATAAATACTTTTGACTACCTCATCAGGCAGCTCCATCACTATCCGAAGTCGGCATCACCCCTTCCTTACTTGAACGTTTTTTTCTCTTCACCATCTGAAAGTGCGTGAGAGAACAGAGGACTGTGACGAAGTAGCTCCAGACGTTTGCTTCTGGATTCTGTCGTGTTCTGTGATGATTCAATGGAAAAAAATGCACCAGAATAGAACCACTGGAGCATGTTTCGTAATCGATTGTGATTATGTTTTTTGTATTTTCTCTCAGCCAGCTGTTTAACATTAGATGGAATGCAATACTGGAACCTGTGCAGTAAGCTGGGCATAAAAGGCTTAGGGAAGGAAGCAGGATACATAGGGTCTCATTTCAACAAAGGCCTTCCTTGCTATCTTCATGAAACATTTCCTTTCGACAATTTTAAGAACCTTTCAGTTCCACTAGGGACCTTGAACAAACCAAAGGCTCACTGGAAAGAAGGAGGATACGTGAGGTTTTATTTTAACGACGCTTCCTCTGAATTACTTTTTATCCTACACGGGAAGGATGCCAATTCGAAGTGGACACTTGCTATGAGAACTTAGTAAACTTCCAGCCGAGAGCTTCAAAAAATCAATATTCGATTGACTTGAGATCACCGTTGTGAAGGCAAATCGATAAGCCCCTAAGGAAAAATTGTATCTCCGAGGATTCGAATAATACCAGTCTTTGTTCCATATGTTATTCGATCCACCGAAACAATAGAGTGTCACTCTTGTATCCATTGTTTGACAACGATATTTTCTAAAAAGCTCTCGATCGATCACTTTGTCTTTAGGACCAGCTGGATGCATGAAGTTTGCGAACCGTACTTACAGTGTGTGTTCAGGATGATGCTCGTTTCGATCTTTCTCTCTGGTGCCAACGTCAGTGACAAAGGCAAGTGGCTGCTGAGATAGCGAAACGTCCACTTTTCTTAATTCTATCGGAGGATAGCTCTGAAGGTGTGAACAACAACAAGGGAGTGTCTATCGTAGCACTCATGATGGGATTAGGAAGAGATGGGCTTTTGTAATGAATCATACTCATTTGGATGACGATAATAGAACAGTCAATCAATGATTTTTCCTATCGGTACAGCTTGGCGTCGTGAAACCCAGTCGTTACACTTGAAAAGTGGTTGCTCTTCAGAAATATTAGGATTGCTTCGAAAGGTCACAGAAAAGTTTCTGCCAAGAACTGACAGGATGTGGAATTTCGATCTCTGAAAAAATTCGTAGGGAATCTCTCTTGACTTTCAAATAGTCAATACGATCTTGCAGGTTTTGCGAAACTGGCTCAGAGCAATACAGGTAGCCAAACATCTTCAGATAGAATGGACAGTACAAAAACCCCGGTGTCATGTTTTAGGATAGGGCCTACCAAAGGGTGTGGTGCAGTAGGATTGAAATTGTCGCGTCGCGGCGAGAGGGACGCCGCACGAGAAGGAATGTAGTAGAATGCAGCAGCAAGTAAGAAATACAGGAACGAAAGAACTAACATCAGAATCGTGCCAAAAATAATATTCGCCAATGAGCTGCATGAAGAAATTAAATAACGAGGCGAATTGTCCGTAACTGCCGCGTGTTGCGAATCGATTACACAAAACCGATCATACTGCCCGTCTCCCCCTACCATTCCACACCACTCGTTCATTGTCCCACGCTGATCAACCTATAGCTGTTAGAACTCAGCTTACAAGTTCAGTTTTTCATTTTTTAGATATTCATGAAAACAAAGGAAACAGAAGAGGATCATGAATGAGTTTGCACCACTTTCGAACCTGTTTTCTGTGATTTCTGGCCCATTCATAAGAAAAAGAGGACCCATGAAAGAATCAATGAAGTTTATTTCACAATGAAGTATGCCAGTATTCTGTGTGTTTTCTCAGCTGTACAACAGCAGACACAGAGCTCGAACTAAGCGCATAAAAGGGCCACGGAAAGAAACAAGATGTATGAAGTCTCGTTTCACAAAAGCTATTCTCTTTCTTTCTTCTCCCTTTTGTTCTTTTGATAACTCCTGTAACGCTTCGCTTCCGCTCAAAACCGCTAAGAAGTAACAAAGCACTCTTTGAACTCTCCCATTATCTCCTCCAACTCACTGCCCCAAGCTTGATCTATTAGGTGTGTGCATTAATTTCCGCCGTTTTTTGCGTGCAAAAACATAGTTATTACAAAATTAAAGCCAAATGTACATTGATCAATGTATTACCCATCGCTAGCTACAACTTCCTGCCACCTTTCTGGTATCTTGTTGACTCCACGTCTAAAAAAGTCTTATTTTGAGGCAACCCAGTTATCCACCCATTTTCGCATTTCTTCAGCATTTAGGAAGCGTGTATCAGCCAAACTGACTTGGACGGACCGGAATAGGTGGTATTCAGAAAGAGCAAGACCCGGAGTGTATGCGGGCTGAACAAGCTGATTCCATCCAACAACTTCAATTTTTTTCTATAAGGACACTCTTCGCAACATGGGGTCTGGCATGGTGGAACACCACCTAATGATATTTTCTTGCGAATATAGCCGCTTTTAGTTGAGAGGATCCTACAAACTGCTAAGCTGGTGTCCGTAGTGGTCAGCAGTAACAGTTTCGTTCGGGCTCAGCAGCTCATAGTACACACAACACCCTTTTCATCCCACCACCAAATGCACACACAGCATTACTTTTTGGCATGAACATTCCGTTTTCGTTGCGAACTCTCGAGTGAAGAGAAACTATCTCAGCAGGTTCGTTCAGATGAAGCTTGTCCTCCATAAAAGCATCCGGTTGACTTCAATGCCAGNTTTTCTTGAAATCAAACAGCAGGAGAGGGGCACCCCGGGAAGACGGGTTCATCACGTCCCATGACCAATCATTCTGAAAGCAACGGGATTTTGGGGAAAAAACTGATCTGGATGCCCTTAAGTAGGTAGCCAATACCCTATCTTACAGAATATGACAGGTTTCACCGGTAAACCTCTAACATGGTTCGCGCCCATCGAATTCGGAGGCGGAAGTTAATGCACACACCTAATAGCAAAATATGAACTCGGACTCGCAAGGCATAATGATGGGAACGAATGCGGCTTTCCCATACCATTCAACCATCCCATAGAAACTCGTTAGTGAGGTCTGTGGAATTGTTCGCTCCACGTGAAAGCCATTCAATAACAAGTACAGATGGAAAAAGCATACAAAGAACAAAGAAGGAACTTTAGGCGTTAATCAAACACGTTTTTAGGATGAACCTCGCATTCAGAATCGCTGAGGCGTTCGTGGTTATTTGATCGGGTACGTGACCTATAGCATGAACGGCAATGGTCATCCATAGCCCAATTTAGTGATTTAATTTTTTCAGTAGAATGGTATCAGTTAGCAGACCCCAGAGAAATACAACGCTGGGTTTTCCTAGTTGGCCAGTATTCGATCAGGTGACGTGACTCTCGCACGACCTCCACTCGGCTTTAGAGCATGTGTTGAGAGGAAAGTACGCCCGGAACCTCTTGCAGTCGATCCTACCGCGAAGGGCGGAAATTGTCAGAATCGCGGGTGTAGTCATAAGCTTGTCATCTCGCTATATCGACTCCAATTAGTCGTTCGTATGTAGTCGTCAGGCCTGACTTGTGAATTGTCGCATGCTTTTCTCTCTTCGTCCTGTGGGCTTTTCCGTTACCGTCAATCATCGCATCTCATTTAATCTCATCTGCTCACGTCTCGTCATCTCGTCTTAACTCCAGGTTAGTCACGGTGTAGCTGTTTTTCTTATGCGTATCTTCAGTGTAATGGTATTGCATCATAAGGTTCCATTTACTATTTGCCCATTAATTGAAGTTTGTCATGGTATACTCGTATATCATAAAGGTAGCGCCCTATTATCGTTGTGTGAAGAGAGATTATTCCGAGAGTACTGTGAACACTTTGTAGTCTGCGCTTTTGCTTTGGCGCCAGAGGATCAGGCCATTTCTAGCTCGCAGCAGACTGTCTAGCATTCCTCGGCACTACGCGTCCCCTTAGAGGTGTGTGGACACCCAAATTCCCACGTTCTGGCGTGGCCGGGGTGCGGGAATGCCGATGCAAATAGCAGAAGGCACCTCGTCACGATATCCGTGATTCGAATCGTGAACCATTGATTTGCGACTGTGTGCCACTTGCCCACACCTTTCCCGCCCAAGAATAAAAAAGACGAAAGCATACATTTCCAGATATTATTAAGAAGTCCTGCGAAATTCGGTTTTTTGTGTAGTATCTTCGAAAAAGTAAGATAGTGATGTTAAGTCAGTTTCTTCAATCAGTCATTGTAAGGACCAAAGAAATGCCGCTGGCCACGAATGCAAGGTATTTGCCTATCCATGAAGTGGTAAATCTCAGCTCCATGGGCTTAGTTGCCCAACTTTTGACTTGAATCTATGTGACTTTCTAACTGCAGCACTCCGCAATCCTTTAATTCCCTCTTATAATGTCAGCGTTTAGAATGTTTGTATGGATACTCCTTTCCCTTTTCGCAATTACCGTCAGTGAAGAGATGTCGGAATCATCAACGTTTGGAAATAACGACATATCGACCGGTACGGAACAACCCGAGATAGTCAATCAGTTTTCCTCTGAAAAGAATAATTTGAAAAGACGAAGTCCATCCGAGATGCATTCCGGATGTGTGGACAAACCGATGTAAGATTTCATACCTCATGTGTCAATAATTTCTTCAATGGATGTAATAGAAGCTTTCAGATGCGAAATTTTCGTTCGGCAAGGATTCTGCAGCATGAAATTGCCGGAGCGAGTCAAGAGGCATAACTGCCCCGTATCGTGCAATCTCTGCTGAGCGTCGAAATCAAAAACAACAAAAGTTCCGTCTAGTGTTATTTCGAAAATCTTCATGGCAAGCAAGGAAGCGTTTATTGTATTATTCGAGTTGTAATAATATTTCTCTAATTTTGCTTCTTTGAGTCTTGGTAATGGTTGAGACTAAAAAATCTTTCCCATTGTTTTGTTGTGAAGCTGAAGTAGGATGTTAGGTTCTGCGTAACATCATAGCTTTGTCGGAAAACCGTGCTGGCTACCTACATTTACAGGTGTACTACAGAGGGTGAGTCGAAACTATGAAAGAAGCTCGGGTGCATCATTCCGGAAAACTAGGATCACAACTTGGCTTTCTTGATCTCATTGGGCATGCCTAGAAGAGTAACATGCCGAAAATTATCGACATTCATGCACCTGCATTCTGCTACGACAATGACGCGCCTAAATTATCCATAAATCATTCGAAAGGAGACGTACACAGAGAAGAAACATCTAAAAGCTACCGTTAACGACTCAGAGGCCAAGTTTGGATGTTAAAAAGCTAGTGGAGCTCAGCTATTCATTCCGGCTATTACATACAAATTTCTATTTTACTCGCTCCCACATTCATACTTGTGCAACTGCCGAAATTTAGAGAAATTTTTATTACCTGCTGCCTGTCACATACTGTCCCCTTGATCAAGCGCGTGCCAGTAACGTCTTCTTTCATCCCTTAGGGAGCCAAAGTTTTTCAGTGGATCGTCCTCGCTCGAGGGACACGAGCCGTAGCATTGCTTCCGTTCAGAGCCTTCGTGAATAAGTCTGATCAAGCGTTTGCGGCAATCCTGGTGTTCGCTTAGCGTCCCGAGGAATCCAGTCAGTAACCGCCTTGACTCAACGGTACCACATTATCGCATAATGTGTTCGGCCCACCAAATTTTTGATTTCTCGGCATCTCTGATCTTCGTTCGTTGACGAAACTCGGAACTCCGGATCCTCCTATGCTTCAGTGTGTATTGAAAAATTCTAAGTATTGTCCTTCCCGTAGCGTGTTGAATGATGCTGACTGCACCCTTTCTGCTTTCGTAGAGACCATATCTTGAATGGTATGTCGGGGGAAGTTTTTCTATGTATAAGCACTGACTACCATGAATTTTGATGCTTACCGGTGGTCCTTAGCGGTTCCTTTTCGTAATATGATCCAAAAGTTTTGTCTGCAGATCCTTCCTGAGCCATAAAGACGAACGAATACCATCGTATTCTCTCAGATAGTGAATGAGCATTAGATCAGATAAGATCTTGCTCAGAATCTTTTACACATTCGGAGTATCAGGAATGACGAATTTCGGCCTTCATGGTTTGGCCAGTCTATGGGGTTCAAGAATTCACATGAGGTAGAGAAGTGTGATGGAATAATACTGCGTGATCCCGTTTCCTTTAGGCCTTTTATACGGATCCTGAGTTAGCCGTTCCGCTACATTATTTGGAGCGGAACAGCTGAGAAAACAGAAAAAGAGAGCGTCCTTGCCTATGAATTTATTAGTCATCGCCTAATGGTACTGCGATGCTAGAATTATTTCATCTCTCGAAGTTCACAGGGGCGATAAAGAAGGGTTCGGAAAATAGAAGAGTGACATTTTGATTTGAGCAATCGAGGTTGAAAGGAAGGTGTATATTAACCCAAACCAAGTGCCATCAGATAAAGTGTTATAGTGAGCTTCAGGTAATCGGGTCTTGTGAATTCCAGATTTTGAGCGTTTGTGGAGCTGTTACACTGCTTTGTATTTAGACGGCCACTATTGGTACAGAGTTTAAGAATTTCCGCTAGTACTATAAAAATGCTCGGAAGTCATCGGTTTACCTAATTCGATGCTCTGGAATGATAGAGCAGGCTTGGTTCTTTAGTAAACTTACTATTGGGCTGTCCGAAAAGTTCATGCCGATTTTGAAACCCCTTGGTTTATCAAGTAAGTTGAAAAAGACCCTCGGCTAACCTCATAGAGTCATATATTTTCTGAAAGTGTATGTCCTAGTCTATATCCTTCTTAGGTTATGTTTATATTTTTTGACGTTCCTTTGTATAGGGCTTGAGTGAAAATGGAAGGCAATCGCGTGCCATCTAATGCTTTTTTTCTATCGCAAAGAGCAGAATGCAGCTCAAAGATCTGTGGCGTTTACGGAGAGGATGCTCTGCGTGAACGTACAGTTCGTAAGTGGTTTGCGATATTCAAGCGGGGTGAATTCAACCTCGAAGATCGGCAATGCGCAGGGAGGGCATCATCACTTGACGAGGATCGAATCAAAATGTTAATCGAAAAGGATCGGCACAATATGAATATAATATATTATACGGAATGGAGAACATATTATTAAATAACTGTATTTGTTCTTTTAGAAATTCTTACACAAAGTCAACCCAGAAATCGGCATGAACTTTTTGGACAACCCAATATATCTGTACCTTGCAGTATAGTAGCTGTAGGTTTTGCCGGCGATGTGATTATCGCTTAATGTTTACCTGAGCGTGTTTCAAACGTTTCCATTGCTTGGGAGTGCACACAATGGGTCCTTTCAGAATTCAGCGATGCTGCCAACTGACTGAGTGACCGACGGCGCTTCTGGCCTCGTGTTGAGAACACAGGACGGATTGCGTTTGATACCACTACCGATCGCGCGACCTTCAACACAGTCTGTACTGTCTCCACGTTCTGGCTTCTATAAACCTCGGCATTGTTGTGAATTGATGTTGATCTTGCTTGGAACTCCCAGTCTGTCTGTACTGTGCTGTCAACACTTGGCCACCGGCGCCATGTGTCAGTCGGTCGACACGTCGTTGAACGTTAACAGCACCCACAGCACTAACAGGTGTACCTTACCTTCCCCCTTCCCCCCCTCCCCCTCCCCCCACTCCTCTCCGTATAGTAGAGGGTGCGCGTTATGAACATCATCGAACAGTAAATTGCTGAATATGTTTACTTCAGAGAAAACATTCGTCAAAGAAACTCAGTTCTGACACAACATGTCACTCATTTTTTTGATATTGCTTCTTCGAATAGCTGTCATAACTTTTGCTACTGCATTCTGTAATATTGGAGTTGTTTTACAACCGATCATGACAGTGTTTCTGCTGCGTTTTTTTTTCGGCAGCTGTTCAACATTAGATGTATGTACTATTGGAACCACTGCAACAAGCCGCGCATAAAAGACCTATGGAAAGGAGCAGGACGCATGTAACCTGACTTCAATGAACGCTCCTCCTTTCTTACTGGAACCACTCATTCAACAACTGTAGTAACCTTCCAGTTACACTGTGAATTTCTGAGCAATCCACTAGCTTATTTCACTTTGTTCTTGATAAATTCTTGCCGGAGGTTCCATGAAAGTGATATCGGGTTACCACAAATCCACAGGGAACTGGTCGAAAGCGAATCGGTAGGGCATGTTCGGACGGTACGACGAAGTTTTATTTACTTCGTCATCTAGGTACTACTAGAAATTTGCAGGCAAAAAAATGGGTGTGGGTGGATTGTGTTCTCACTGGTATGGCACATCAAAGTTGCAAAAATTATTTATTTGTATAATGGGCGAAGGATCCGTGATAAATAATGTTGCCCTGCATCGATTGATCAGATACATATTTTTGAAGAAGCTGAAACAGGGCTTAGAAGGATAGCTATTCCTACCACTCTTCGGTTGCAAGGGCCAAGAAATTGCAGCTACCATGAGAAATCAAAGTTCACTATATGGGACATCCATGAACTGGTTTATTGGTTACTGAACACCCTCTCTACTGCTTTACCTCGAATTACGCTTCATCATATTAAATTCGTCCTTCTCATAACACTAATGTTCAGAATGATTCTCATTTTCGTATTTCTTCTTGCTATTACGGTCACTGAGAGCATGGCTTCTGTCGAAGGAAATTCCTCGGACTTTCACAGTCCATCAGTAGTTCATCCTGGATGCAAGGATAAGGACAAGTAAGATATTCTTACTGTAGTGAACAATTCCGACCTAAAAATATGTGAGAGTTTTTTTTCAGCTGCAAATCTCTTGTACGGAATGGGTTTTGCACGATGCCAAATATCTCAAAACGGGTCAAGATGCATAACTGCCCAGTGTCGTGCAATCTCTGCTGAACATTTTAAGCAATAAAGGATCAGAAAGATGTTCTTATAAAATCTTTTGATTGATGAAGAAGCGTTCATCATGTTGTTTTTAGGGGAAGATGTTGTTGTTGTTGATGATGATGCTGCTGTTGATCCATACAAGGTACCTGTCTTCTTCCAAACTCCCCTCCTAGGACCTGGGGTGACTAGGAATAAAACAGGCACCCTGTATCAAGGGTAAAAGGGGAAACAGATAAACATCAGAGTACAAAAATTGCAAAATATGTGTATATGAATCTGGAAATGCCTAAATTAAAATTGCTGCGTGTGGAGAAGTAAAAGGCAGATGTTCTTTGAAATCCTCGGCTTTGGCCGGTTTTGTCACTGGGAAGTATTCCCAAGGTTCCAAAAAGGCAGATAATAGAAATCTTTCTAGAAATTCATAGCTCGGAGGGAGTGTATTGTCTGTGAGGATTGAGCCGTGACTGATACGTGATATAGGATATCGATACTGCACTTTCCTTTGTTATCAAATGGTTATCAATTTGCTGCACAAATGGGTAAGGTCCATTTTCAGTTCTTACGTACAATGTGATGCAGCTCACAACCAAAAGCCTGTTGGTTGAAGATGAAGAAGGAGCAGGTCAGTTCTCATGTTGTTCGAGCTGCCGTCAACAGAAGAGTTGGAAGCTCCATTACAACTTTAGCTTCAGATCAGGTACGAGTTTTGATGTTTCGTGAGAATGAGGAGACGCCTCCTCCTCACCTCCTCCCTCCGTCGTATCCACGTCGTAGGAATCACATTGTCGTTCGGCTTATAGGCCACCCCCACGGCTCAAACATCCAAAATGAAGTCACATGATTCTAAGTGGCATTGAACAACGAAGGAAGCTGATAAATGCAATCCTGATTACCCTTTGAAAACAGCAAACACGACCAGGGAGCTCAGTAGAAGCACCTTCATTCGAGAGGATGCACGCCCCGATGTAGTGAAGAATCGTCCAATTGAAGCTTGGGAAGTAAAGGCGTTGACAGCAAGAATATGACGAGGCTAAGCAAAGGGGTTCCTGAGTCATTGTCGTCGGACAAGAAAAGATCGAAATGAAAGAAGTGATTGGGAATCAGATTGATTATCATCTGAGTCCTGAGATTTCGATGAGCATTAGCAAGAAGGATCCTCGGCTGATTCCCTCTCAACTTTTCCTGATGACTCAGTGCTCACACGTGTTCAACCTTTCCATCATAAAGGCTTGGGCTCCAAATGAGACATGATGGTTGCTATCACTTATATCGGTGCAAGTTGACTAACTTCACGTGACCGAGTTCGAGAACAGGTGTTATCAATATTATCATCTTCAACTTGGATCATTACAGACCAACCGGCACCAAGGCGGTTGGTCAACCACCTTTTTGTAACGATCCGAGTTGAAGATGATAATACTGATAACATCTGTTCTCTATCTCGGTCACTTGAGGTTAGCCTCTATTTTTCTTATGGTATCCCACTGCAGAATCATTCTGGTGACCATTGCAGTTCCTCTGCCTTCTTCGGAAGAGCTGGAAGGTATCCACTCCTGACTGAGAGCTTCTACTCTTTGGAGATCAGTGGGACAGCCGCGCTGATCCAACAGCTGTCCGACTAGTAGATCCATCTTGCCTTCATTGACTATATGAACACCTACCGTTCACTTTAATAGCGCCCGGACCACAGAATCACTGCAAGGTTTCCCATTTTACTGCACCGAAGTTTCCAGATACACTCAGATCTAAGCCAAGTTCCAGAGGCTAGAATCAGAGGAGATTCTAGGTTGGCTTCAGACGTGTTTGCATGTTTTCTCCACCTATCTGTTCGTGCCCACTGACACTTCCTCGCTCTTATCTGTTTGCATATCTCAACTCAGGATATGGTCAACCGGTTATCCACCTTTGTATTTTGACGCTCTGCTCATTTCGAGCACATATGGACCCAAGCGTATCTCTATGGGGCTACGAACGTATCGCAAAAACCTCTAAAAATGGTCGATCGAGTTTTTCGACTACACCCCAATCTCGCTTCTCTTATGAAGAAGCAAAAGGTGGTGTAGCCCTTTATCCCTCTATCCTACGCTCTTCCTTCTTTCCCTTCCCTTTCCTACCTACCCCATCTTGAGAATGGTAATGGCACCAATTAGCCAAGTTCTGCATACTACAATACGTATGCTACTAGGTGTCAATACAACCGCTAATGTGAGGTCGTCCTCGCTAGAAATAGCCCATCAAGGAAGTTCTGCATATTGTCCTCGGTGGTGGCAGTTGATGTAGAGCAACTGGCACTTTCCACTGGGGAAGATCTGCTTAACACCCTCTTCTCGTGGAAGTATGTACTGATGACACTGAACAGTTTCCTGTCGTTCTCGATGACACTTTTCATATGCTCTGTTTCGTCCCGTAAGTCCTCACACGATCTGTTACCTTGGCAGATTCAGTTTTGTTGTACTGCACAGAATCTCTGGCAGTGGACGCCCTTCATTTCTACGCTAAGCCTCGTAGAAAATCACGTTGAGCTTAAAATGATTTGCTGATTAACTAATCTTTTTATGCTGGCCACTGGACCTATAGCGGTCTGTCTTCTCCGCCCCTTCCAAATTGAAGAAGAACCTCCTTCCAAGCAATCTCTCGAACGCTCGCTCATTTGCGACCAGGAGCAGCTGTCAATCGAAATATTTTCCAGACTGGAACTATACGTCCACCGTATGTACAGCATCATTCATAGCTAACTATACTCATATGCAAAGGAATTATGGGAAACTCAAGAAGTTCTACTATGGGGCAGAAAATATTATGCGATTCGTCATCAGCACAGTGGACGACCAAACTATCGAAGTGAGTAGCTTATCCAAATTCGTAAAGATTCCACTTACTTGCTGATGCTACCCTGTCTACAAGGGCGAAGGTGGTGTAGTGTCAAATGACACCTTATCTCACAAGCATGGTCACGGGCTCGCATCCCAGATCAATATCTGCCTGGGCCAACAGAGCCTTGTAATTGGTACTAGCTTTGCCTGGGAGGATAGAGGTCCTGACTTACACATCGGCTGCCCACTCCAATTCATTGCATAGGTCGCCTAAAATCGCCACTTTGATTCTAAATGGAATTTGAATGGAGCGCATCCTTCAAGCGGGAGTGATTAACACCCGAAGACTTTATCCATTTATCCCTCACAGTGATTACTGGAATGTCATACGGTTCGGTTGTAGTTCAGTACACTTCATTCAACAAAATGAACCCCGAGGCACTAATGGGACGCCGATACACGTTGTCGCGCCTTTAGGACGACCTCATAGGTCGGCTGGCGTGGCGCGCACATCCGCCTCGCCGGGAAGGTACGGTACGCTGCAGAGAGCGAGGGTCTATCACGTGGCTATGCTAAGCCACGGATTCTGGTTGCTCTTTCCATCACGTGACGATTACATCATCCAGTCTCGCCAACGTCGTCGTCGCTGCAGCCAGCCTGATCGTCCCTGTCTACTGGTACGCACTCAACGTCGACGCTATCGACACGGCTCCAGAGCTCCCCGCAGCACCATCGCATTTTCATCCACTATTGGTGCTATTGCTGCTAAGTCTACCTCACGCAAGAAACGCAAAGAGGAGTGGTTCGCAGCCCTGGAAGAAGAGAGGTGCAGCAGTATCAGAAGGAGGCTGGTAGGATTTGGATGGCCCAGATTGGGGAATCGTACCCCGTTCGTAAGTTAAGTTTGTTTTTTATGTGTATATGTATTTTCTATAATTCTTTTATGGTCTCCAACCTCTCTCTTGTTTTAACCTCGGCATTGTCGTCAACGCTGTTAAAATTCTTTTGCCGTTCGAAGTTTTCAAGTGGAACAGTTTATTAACTTAACGGCCTAACGTTTTGATGTAATCGTCTTCTTCAGGGGCCCAGCTCCCCATCAAAGCGGAAGGAATCTGCTGTCGCCACGGGCGACTGTTAGTAGTGAGATGTCAGTAGAAAGTCCGTTCGAGGTTTATAAGTGTTCCACCTATAAACCTCGAACGGCAGAAGAATTTCAACAACGTAAACGTCTTTTCATGGTATTCCGCGTATCTTAGCCGATTACATTTATTCGCATTTAATTCAGCATTTACTTTCTTCATACATAGATACTCCCAAAACGGTACTATCCATTATATGTGCTTAGTATGGGAAGTGTGGTATCATCCATATATCGCACGCATCATGAGGCGCTGGGATGTCTCTTCGTAGGCCCTGGAAGAACGACGCGCCGAGCGCCTTGAGGGAACTCGACGCGCGGTATGCGACTCCCTCGTGTACTGCGGAGCCAGTACCAACCCGACGTACCTATCGTAGACACCGGGGCTGCAAGCCCTACCATGTCTGCGTGGCAAAGGGTGTCAAGCTTGCGAGGGCGCGTAAGATCCAGGTCAAGTCCCGACCGCCAGCTCGAGCGATCTACCGATGCAAAGGGGGCTCGGCAGGGCGGCCCTGATGGCGCGACACATGTGCTCATTTGGCTAGTTTCAATTCACGAGAGAAGTGAAATAGGGTAGGATGGTTTACAACTTTAAAAAAAAGGGGGAGGGGTAGTGGTTCTAGTAGAAGCGAAAACGTAGCACTCCTTTCATCTTTTATTACATCAGATGGATGAGTAAAAGCCGAAAATACTGTGATGGAGAAGGGGTGGGGATAACCATACACCTTTGGACTTATTAGTTTTAGAGGACGGATTTGTAGTAGATAGCGGTTTCTCGTCACCATTCTCGACCCTGAAATGATATTCATGTTCGGATCACCTTGACTCAGGATATTAATCATTTGAAATTTTCAGCGAGTGGCCGCAGCGTTGAGAAATCCAAAGGAAGCATCGGATCTCATTATCGCCGACGTGTTTCGAAATGTTAGTCTTTCACAAAATATTTTGAGTTAATAATCTACGGTGAACAATTTTCTATAAGTTTAAGGGCGCAACTCACGATGATATGGCTTGCGAGATATCCTGCTAGGATAAATCTGTTGCCCCCTCCGTACCTATAAAATTATTGGTGAGGGGGTTACCCTCAGTCTTCTCCCGTAAAAGACGGCTTTGCTAGTTTGAGATACTCAACACCATAAACAATACCACAACAACCGTTCGACATCATAATAATAACAGTGAATATAATACGGGCGACGTTGCGCAGAAGTCGGAGGCGGGAATGGTGTGGAGAGTAGCAAGACCAGGCAGCCGTCATGCGCGCCGTCGTATCCTCGAATACCGCTTCTTGATGCCATTCTCCTCTCGCTTGTCGCTGCCTGTAGTCAGCAGAATAATCGGAGCCGAGAAAGTTGCAATGAATGAGTCAAAATCAATCTGTCTCTTGCTACTTGATTGATTTATTTATATCCTTTACAATATGGATAGCCTTTCACTCTCGCTATGGGTTATGACAAGTTGCTCGAATCACCTACATGGGTGCCCTTGTGAATGTGCAGCTTCCACAATGCCACTGAACTACGTCCACGCATAAGCGCGGGACAATTTTCGAACCCCCTTCTAGGCCGTTTTCCGATCTGACAGCCCGACATACGGCATATGAGTAGGCCACAGATTTTTCCCGACAGTTATCTCGTAAACCATTTTTTACCGTGAATTGTATCTCTAATATCTGTATGCTAATGCACTTCTACAGAGTGCGCCACAAGTACGGTAACAGCTGTACAAAAGTCCACAACTTCCTTGTTTGAAGGGACTTTTCAGATCTGTTCTCTTTCTTATGTCCATAGTATACCTTAGCCAACATATCTGCCTTGGCGCCCTGAATTCCTTACTGTTAAAAAAATGGTGAAGCATCGCAATCATACAGCATCCTTTCTGTCTTTGCGTGCACTTGGTGAGCCCATTACCATGATACCTGGTCGTTCCGACACTTTTCGCATAACGGTCTGAATCAGGTCAACAACTTATCTTAAGATGGTCGCCTTGTCTAGATTACAACCCGTTTTCCGAGTACAATGCTTGGACATAATTGCGCTACGAAACCAGAATGATTACGCTATGAAAACTGCAGGAACACGAGAGAAGTTTATACGGAATTAAATGCATGCCCTACTTCAATGAGACCAGTTTTGCTTGAGCGAATACCATCGTATCTAGATAGGTTTCTGAAGCGTTATGAACTTTTTGACAAGAAAAAATTTGAGAGAAAAAACAAGTGCCGCGTCCTACTTGTCCTTGACCCGGCTTTGACACTCTTTTTTTCTGAAAAAAAAGAGTATACGTATCCTACTGGTGGTGGGCAAGTTGACAAGGGTTAGATCGTTTCCCTTAGCCATTTTCCTCTTCTCTGACGGTTTGGCTGGAATCCGTGACATCAAAGCAATATGCTTTTTTTGTCCCCCACAAAAGTGTGAAAGCTAATCAAATAATCTGCATGAGGGACTTTCTAATAAGGTGTTGCTCAGGGTCAAAGATTATTCGAGGGATACGATTCGGAAGCACTCACGTACCTGCTCGCGATGGAAATAGATTAAGACTGATGCTTGAGGAGATGTTCGCAGTCTCGTTCCTGCCTCTAATTAGCCTACAAGTTTTCCAACCCGCATCTTATGGGTGTGGAGAGGCAATCTTATGGGTCCGTTTCTATAGTGTGTGCTGGAGAGGGAAGCCTGCGCTCCGAACCACTGTAGCTTTTTCTAAGAAATAGTTTAGATAAGCCCGGGCAGGAGTGTTTCGAAAACCCTGTGTGCGCCGTCGAAGGATTGTCGAAGGATTTTTGATAATTACCACAAGAGACGATAATAACTTTTTCTGTTGATGCAAGGCCTAGCATATAGCTCACACAAAATCACCATGTCAGAGATGAACTGGAGTCTCTGCACAGGAA
Source organism: Haemonchus placei (assembly GCA_900617895.1). Classification (NCBI taxonomy): domain Eukaryota; kingdom Metazoa; phylum Nematoda; class Chromadorea; order Rhabditida; family Trichostrongylidae; genus Haemonchus; species Haemonchus placei. Next base: position 44,560 of record UZAF01017492.1, read on the forward strand.
TTATTGCGTCGATGCATAATTATTGCGGATTTTTTCAACAAATTTTATTTAACGAAACGATAAAAATACTGAACAAAAACATGTTCAAATAATTACTCCGGAACTTATCCACCAACTACGTCAAGCACTGCTTCCCATTGGCTAGATAGTCGGATTCCAAAAGTGAAAAAGTTTTGACTCTTGGAGGCGATCCACGCCTTGACATCGGTCACCAAGTCATCCAGATCGTAACTTCTATTCACTAGCATTTTTTTCAGCGAACGGTTAATGAGATAACCATAGAAGTTTCTGCCGGTGAATATGGCAGATTTAGGAGCGGATCCCTTTTCTTGGTTGGCATTGGCAAGGCAGTATGCATTTTTCGAAGATGTCTACGGGTATTTACTTATTCACAGTCGAGGGAATACAGTGTAGGGCCCCATGGTTTGGCTTGAAAAATATCTTCATACGAACACTGATTCGCCACCGTGCTTGACCGTTGGCATTTGGTGCTTTAGGTCAAATTTTGTGTAGACAGGTGGTCTTACGAACAAAATCCCTCTTGTATCGAGCAAAACAGACTTTGACTTGTCTCTCCAGACAAATTCACACCATTGGTCGATTGTCCAGCGGAAGTGCTTAAATTCCCATTCAAGTCGAGCTCGTGTTTTTTGGAAAAATAAACAGCTTTTCACGGGCTTTATTCAATACAATCTTGCACCCCGCAGGTGTTTGTTGATGGCACTTTGAGAGCGTAGCGCCGTCATCGTCCTCGATATTTCGATCATTTTATTGGGAGACGCTCGTCTGGGATCTTGGCGCGATGCACGTATGATCTTCCAATCGTTCGCAGGAGTGGTGATCTGATCTTCACGAGCTGGCTCAACTGATAGGGCCTCCGCGACTTTTTGATAGCCTTCGTATTTGTGGACTTTGACACTACAAACTGCTATGAAAGTTAGGCATGCATTAATCCCTACATACTGCCTATGGCAATAGCGGAATGCTGCTCTTCGGTCAGAAGGCTAGATACGAGTGTTTGCTCCATATTGCTGAAAAAGATCTACCATTGAAACAAAGAAGCCTCGAGCAGTTTTAGACTCAGAAAAACTTCGGAAAGAACCCGTCTGAAACTGGGTCGATTTTGCCTTTTTTTTTTTTTGAGAGTCACTCAAAAAGATTGAGTTCGAGATGAGTTATGATAGAAAAGGTTCAAGGTCATTTCTTTTTGAACTGCACTGTATATCCGGCGTATTCTGTAGAATGGTAAGAGTGCCTGGAGCTCATAGTTCTTCATCAATACTTCCTTCAACACCTTCTTTTTAGGGTTACATCATAGCTGTAATTGCTGTTTGCCTTTTTATCTCGTTTATTACGTTAGTAGCATGTATTCTTCAATCAACACTACACCTTTTTGGCGGCAGCAAGGTGAGAAAGCGACTTTCTTTCAAGAATTGACCTATTCACCTCGGGGCTTACAAGATCAAAGATGTACTATACGGAGTCCGATATCTTTCTAGCTAGGAGCCGGCGGGCATCGACCGACATCAGAAGAACCTTAGATAAATCATGCTTCTGCATGAAGTACGCTCTACATATGTTGCTCGAAGATTTTTCGGGCGACTATCCCATCGAATATGATGGCCGTTTGGAATGCCCGTAAGAGGCGTATTTGGAGTTGCTGCCGCGTGAAATGGAAGCCGATCCCTATCAAACCACTAGCGGAGTGGTGATAGCTCTTGGGGAGAGCCAACCCACGAATGACAACCAATGGGTTAGACGAGAGAATTGATCGCTGGGTACCTCAATCCCCTTGAGACCCAATCGCTGGAGATGTTACGCGGATTTTCGAACCTAATGTTAATAATCAGCGTTCG
>UZAF01017494.1:0-27558 GCA_900617895.1 Haemonchus placei
CCCGGGTTGAAGTAGGGCAGAGGCGCAGACAAGCACCTTTGGACCAGAACCCGGTCCACACTTCCTGACCTTCGAGCCATACTCGGACAGCTAATCGGTATAAGAACGGAATCGGGAAGGGTAAATCGCCCGACTTAACAGGGACGCGATCCCGGAAGACATTGCATGGGGCAGATACATATTCAGTTCTCCTAACGGTTCAGGATGAAAGTCAATGGCGAACCTCGGAGCACCTAAATTTCCCCTCCAATCCTCCAAAAAATCGGAATTCTGAGAAGCATGCTTGAAATTATCCTAGAAATTGATCAAAGGGTTCCAGAAACAAGCTACTGTTTATGAGTTTCGCAGAAATTTTGTCGAAAATTTTGGAATTCGAGTGTAATTGCAGAATAAGCATATGGAACTTGCTGAATATTGTTTTTCACGCAATTCCATAAAAGGCCATCGGCAATGTTGTCAATGGCTAATGTGGTATTTGAAAAGCGTCAGCGTCATATGCCCTTCAAACCGCCGGAAAATGGCTTTTAACTAGTGCCAATTCATTGAAAAGTGTAGTGCCTATCGCGCTTCCAGGAATAATTTCGAAAGGCCATAGGCTTAAATCAATTTTTTTCTCTGACTGTTCTGAACTTAACTGCGAGGAACTATGGTACAGTTCTTCTAAGGAGACAGTGCACGATTTCGAGGTGTTTCAGATTCGCCAGCGGATACACCTCCGACCACAGACGCTTCCGATCTGCTTCGCCTACTTACCGAAGGCAACGGTAAGAGACAAAATTGTAAATTTCTCCATGGTCATTCATCTTCAAAATAAGTCTCATGAGAATCTCCTTTATGAATAGTCTACGGTACTTGGACATGTCGCCGACAGTGTCAATTAATATACCGTAATGAAGAGATTGGGAGAAGCTTTAGGATTTTGAGTTTTTTCGTCTTTCTTCCGTGAACCTACACGAGAAAATGTCGCTAATGGATGGATGGATGGATGATGCTATCAATTATCAGCAGTATGGCCCCAACCGGCAGCTTTTGTTGTCGAGTTCTACCCACAATGATCTACTCTAGTTGCACGAACGCTGGTAGTAGCTAACGACTTAGGGGCGTGGCTTGCAAGATGGGTGGGGCCTTAGTTCAGTGGCGATATCCACAAAAGTGAAGCGCGCCATGCGAACGTGATTTTGTTCGGGAAGCACTCGGTCGTTTTGTATCAGGGTCTAATGATTTTACGTAGATCTTTCGCGGAATTAGCATTCTGTGTTAACTCGATCAACTTTTTGAAGGAGACAACTGAATCGGATACAAGTAGACTTGAGGATTTCAGAGCAAAGTAATAGTGACATCGAGGAAATAAAGAAGAAGACAAGGAATATTCAATTCCGCGCTCACCATTACGACATTGCGATCCTTCCTGCTTTGACGATGCCTCAGAGAGTTGGATTCTACAAAAGAAGGATAAACTTACAGTCAGCGTTAATCGATGCGATGTGAACAGAACAATGTTGGAAATCCTCTATACGCGCAAGAGAAAAACGGAATCTGGAGTCCAAGACAAGATTACGGAGGCCGGACACAAAATGCGGTATCGTGATGACCGTTGGACCACGGCGGTTACGGGATGAATTCCTCGCTACGTCAAACGAACGTTACTGGCGCCCACTCGAGGGAATCGATGATCAGTGGGACGGCAGGTTATGCAGTGATTAGAGCAAGTGAATTGGTGACGCCCTCCAACGAAATACGAAAAGTGATCAGCTCTGAGAGTCCTACTCAAGCGTTGCATTCAAAGAGAGCAGACAAATCATATCTGCATTGCTTTTTTGCATGACATATGCTCGCGCATTTTGATAAATACAAATTCTTTCCACTAAGTGCTCCTTTGTTGAAGAATCCTTCGCTCCAGTCGGCACGAATAAGCTACAGTGCCGTGCAGGATTTCATGGATTTTTACTTTGACAAAAAAATTTACAAAAGCCTGGAAATCTTTTGCAAAATTTTATCGAGTGTTTTTTTTTCAGAAAAAATACAGTTTTTTTTCTATTCATCGATTTCTCGATCTATCACTAGTTTAATTTTGCAAATACAATGTAGATAAGCACTCAGTATACATATATGACCACTCTGAAGCAATTCATCAAGTTAAAAAAATCGTAAAAGAAAAGTTCCATAAAAGTTTGCATAGTACTGCATACCAGTGGGCTCACAAAAGGCACTGGGAAAGTGCCAATCGTTTTACTGCTTGGAATCCACCCGTAAAACTTATTCTTAAAGGTGAGTTCTGAGCTATCACTTAGTGTAGCACAACCAGAAAAAGAAAAAAGAACAAAGTCGACAGTCTCTTCGAGAAAAGTCCCGAGGGGCCGATTTTTCAGGAGCGACCGCCTTCATATGTTCTCAGCCTTCATATGTACTCGGCTACCACGGAGGATCGGGGTAGTTTGGATGTGATGCGATAGTGTCGTCAAGCGAACCTCTTCCAGAATTCCAGAAAGAGATCTTCTAGTGATACAATAATAATGGGATATTGTCTGCCTTACTTGACATTTCTTCTTATCGGTGGCACACTTAATAATATACCAAGACTGCCGCAGAACATTCTATTCGATATCGCTCCCCCTCACTCCCTTCTCCTTCTCCTCTACCCCTCAAGTTAAAGTTAAACCACAAGGTTGCAAGAGTTTCAATTTCAGGCTCTTCCCACTCTCCGAAAGCTCATCTGGAACGCCTTCTCAGTGGTGTCGATCTGCCTCATGATATCACCTCGTCTGCAATGGAAGTACCGACTACGTTCTCTATGGGTATCGATCTGTCCATGTATGGCGATCTTGGATGTGCTGGAGCGTTAAGGTAAGCTATCGAGTTCTGTGATCAATCGATAATCAATGAAATGATCAGTGATCCTATAGCAGCGCCTCCTTTTCGCTTGAAATCCTCTTGCTCATCTGGAAAATTCTTGAAAAAAACCCGGACATTCGAAGTAACTACATAGCGGAATCCATAAATTGAAGATCCGACAGTAGTTGATGAAAGTTCAGCTCATCATCCTTTTAAGGAAGTAGTTATCCCACAATTAAAATGATCTCTGACATTTTTCCGAAAAAATCAGTTGAAATGCTTAACGAAGTAGTAAAGTTCGCAATCTTGCGGCAGATTAGGTGCAAAGCTAAATAACATTATCAAATGTCAGGTTTCCTTCATTTACTAATCTGATAGAGGGAAAATTTGCTTTAATGACATCAAATTATACGAAAATTGCAGAGAACTTGCAAGAGATAAAGGAATCTAATGAGAAGAATAATTTGATTAAAATGCCGGCGAAAGTTTTTTCACACGAATAATTGCTACAGTTAACTCTGGCCAGACAAATGATACTGATGCTGATCTTTTCGAAGAGAAATTTCTCTGTATACTGTAGAGACCCATGCTTTTACCTCTGAGGGATTCTGAACTAGAAAGTCTTGGGAATTCCGTGGTCCTATACGGCCAGATTTGGGAGAGTAATGTCGCGAATATGCCAACCCAGAAGATATATAAGAAGAAATGGGCTCATTGATCGGTTTGTAGCATGAGCCATGATTTTGCCTTTACTGGTTTTTTGGTTGACTTTCTTAGTAATTTCGTTAGGGTTCTCCTATCAAATAGATAGCTTTTTCAACAGATTCAGGGTGGAGCTCGAATATGGATTGGTCTCTACAGTAGCCTCCGTCGGTCAACTGAAGGTCTAGTTAGTGGTACGGGTTTAACAGGAGAGACTTTTTTCAATCAATCATTCCCAAAGATAAAAGGCGTTGGTGGAGCCTGAACCGTCGAACGAATCTACTACCCCAAATCCTAAGAGAAGTTCGGTGTTAGTTGGATTAGACCTCAGTGCCAAGCTGCTGAGCTTCTTTCTTTTCACTCCTTCACAACACGCACAAAGCCTCATCAGGGAAGCCACATCGTGGTAGTTCACCCAGATAGTAATCGTTTGACAGTGGGCAAGCAGGACAAATTTGGGAGTAACTGCTCTATTGCGGAAAGTTGCTTGCGCATTGGCCGCTGGATATAAATCATTGTAAACGATTTTCTATTTTTTAGAAACTCTTCAAAGACTCTGAAATGTCCGAAGTGTAACTGGCATTACAAGTATCAAGAGACACTGGAGATACATATGAAGGAAAAACATTCTGAAGGAGAGGTGAGTGATATTGCGACGGAATATTCAGCTTACCCAAAGACTTTCCTGTACAGCTTCCTGAGCAACCGAATAAAAGAATAAATCCGGGTGTTTTTCCCAATAAGGTGAAGTTGGTTTGGTGCAGACCAACTAAGACAGTGAAATCTACAACATCCTTCTTCCTACAGTAATGTAGCTTTAGAGGAGTTCGTATGCAAAATTGAGGTTACCGTAATCTTCAATGGACTACTGCTGTACATCCCTTCTTACTGGAAAGACGCTAAGATGGGTACTTTTTGGGTCAGAGTCGCTCACTACTCGGATTCAGTTCGGGAATCAAAAATCTATCTCTGAACGGATTTTTGATGCAATACTATTTGTGAAACGATTGCTGAAAGAACGTTTTAGCACAAAATGCGACGAGTGTTACCCATGGTGACCAGGCGGCTAACATATTTATTAACTAGTAGTAGTGGGTATACGAGACGGGTTACGGTTGGAATTCGGATACAATTGAATTGACGTTCTTCTGATCGCTCACTATGAACGCGAGGGTTCCAGGATAGATATCAGTGCACTATAGCCAACAGCATTGAGCCTGGGTACTAAACTTCACACTAGAGGAATAGAACGTGTTGAATGAAATTCCTGAAGAGTTCTCGATCGAGAGGGATCTCAATAATCATTCGTCGTAGTGGTTCTCACCCTTACCGTAAAAGGTCCTGAAAGAAACCCAGAGAGGATACATCACGATTCCGAATTCTTACCGTGTTCTCACTTTTGCTGGTTGCAGATTATGGCATTGCTTTATACTTCGAAGTAAAACTATGTGTGGGGTATTTTACGACATTTTACTAGTAACGAGGTTACTGTAGGAATTAAGAATGTACTGTATTTTTGTTCTATTTACAAGCTAAAATGAAATTCCACCCATTGTCAGTATTTAAATACTGTATGTAATATTTATACATGTACCATAATAAGTGGTGATGACAATAACTGTGGAGTACTGAGACAGGCCTTGTTACCCGGTTTATATGCGTCGCACACGCCGCACCCGCCGCCTATCGCAGGATTGCGATGAGAGATTGGAGCGCGCAATTTGTGAGGTAGGGAGTCCTTTCATTACTTGAATTGGCTGACCGCTTTCTTCAATTCCAATGCAGTCTTGACCGCCGCTTGCATAGGAGGAGTCATTTTAATTAAACAAGTCCAATAAACATGAAAACTAAAAAGAAACAGAAGAAAAAACGATAAAATCCAATGAAAAAGCAAGCCAGTCAAGGAAAAATATCGCGTCCTATCGATTTTCGGGTGGCGGGATGAGTACGGTAATTGCAGTGACATTTGCCGCATGCCGCATGGGAGAATGCCGCGATAGGGGAGAAGTTCCATTACCCTGGAGTAGTGAGACAGGCCTTGTTACCCGGTTTATATTTTCTATATAAAGATATGTATTCCAAAGATTCATTTTGAAAAACGATAGGAGCGATTAGAAGTTTTCAGGTGGAAGTTGAATGCTGGGGGCATCCTTACACGGGATTGATCAGAGCCCAAAGACTTTATCTAAGAATTTCAGGTGAAATGCGGTTACTGCGCTGAAAATCGTGCTCACCCAAAGTTAGCTCGTGGAGAAAGCTATTCATGCGGTTACAAGCCATACAGGTGAGCAAGTTTTCCTCTAGGAAAGTCTTAATTAGTGCTGGAATACAACTGGAAGGAATAATTACAGTTCAATAACAAAAAATAAACAAAAGGCATACAATATCGAAAGAACCTATCATTCCCCATTTTCTTTTGTAGCCTCAAGATTTAAAGCTGAAAAGTGGATATGCTCGGATGATTAAGGATACTCCACCACAGCGACAACTATACAGTAGATCCCTGCGTCTCTGCCGTAGCTACCTTATCCGATCAGATCAGGGTTTTCTTTATCTGCCTTCTTATTGTGTTCATCACCTGTTGTCCCGTTGATCATCCACTTCCTCGGACGTGTACCAGTAAGACCTCCTTTGGTCCCTATTGCGTGCCAGTGTAGTCCAGTGGATCGTCCTCTAGAGAGACAAAGCATTCCGTCCGTTCATTAATCATGAGAATCCCCCTCAAAAGTTCATGGAACAGAATCACGCCCTATCCTTCTGCAGTAGGTAATGGTGTAGTGGTATATGGCCGATTACATTTGCCTGAGTATATCGATTATTTTCCGATCATGTTATGACGTATTTTCAGGTGTGAGTTGTGTAAGTACAGTACGACAACGAAAGGAAATTTAAGCATCCATATGCAAAGCGATAAGCATCTTCATGCTGTGCAAGAGTTACCTAGCAGTATCGGTGAGTTCTCCTTCGAAGTCACCACTCTGAGGAATCAATTCAGGAATCCGAAGTTAAATTACGACTGAAGATTTCTTTACAGTAAAGTGAGAGTTATCGATTTTCAGCGTCCCTTTCCTGTCCGCCAGCTCGTTCGCCTCCATCAGACGGTGATCGATCATTGGTATGCGTTGTGTGTGGATGTTACTCCAGTGATGATCTTGATGAGATGATCTCACATGCTGATAAGGTAATTGATGCCTAAAAGTCCCGGACGGACAAACTTCTGCCCACAAGGCTGCTCATAGAGATTTTCCAAGAAGGGCGGAGTTTCCCACGCAGTCAGGGTACATGCATTTGTACATAGAGGAGCTAGGTTTTTGAATGTTGGGTATTTCCCCTGTACATCAGTTCGAGTAACTTGAAAACAACAGTCAGTATATTGTAGTATAGCTTCTGCGGCTACTGTAAATTTCCTTGTAGGACCGCTCACGTCCATCCCATGGCGATATATCGATGAGTGGAGGTGTGTTCCGTTGTCATCTGTGTCCATATCACACAAACCTCAAGGCGAATTTCCAACTGCACACTCGGACCGACAAGCATCTGCAACGAGTACAAATGGTAAGTTCGAATAGAAGTTTGTGGGCGGAGTTTCCCATGGGGAGCGGGCTGTGGGTGGGGTCTACTGCTAAATGGAAGGATGCGGATTCAAGAACTATATTCGTCGTTTTGGCTTCTTTCAATAATCTATAAATGGGTGCAACTGGACTCCCAAACTCGCTAAGGGCCTTCATTTTTCCTTGGTTTTCTGGGGTTCAGCATGTCGACTGTCGAAAAATGGAAGATTGGAAACCTATTCTGGAAAAAATTGTTGTCAAGCTTGGCTACTCAGTGATCTTCTCGATAGGAATTCGAGAGGAGATTTTTTCGCAAAATTCAGCAGAAAGGGGGATAATGGGAATTTTCACTTCACGTAGAGTCATAAGGCCTTTTATGGCCTCAAGTTGCACTTAGATATCCCGTCCAATTCATTTCATCCAATCTGGTTACCCCTTAATGTGTTTTCCATTGTTACCGGTCAGTGTGTGCGCGATTTCCGCTGACTCACCCAACGACTCATGTGGGAATGTGGGACGGTGGTCGTCACGAGTCGCAAAGCCTGCTAATGTCCGCAACACAACATACCCTGATAAGGAATACGGTTTCATGCGGTAGGAAAATTCATGGGTGAAAGCCATGTCGTGCGCCGAGTTTAATGTTGTTGTGATTAGCTAAGAGTACATGATATGACTTGGAACAAAAGGCCAGGAGAATGTGTCACGCCCGGAACGGGAACGGTCCAGCGCTAGGTTCGTTCCCACGCTTGATGTAGGCTTGGGACATTTGGAAGTAGAATTCATCAAACAATAGCGTAGTTTTCCATTTGGGCAACCTATTTGCTTGGTAGTCGCTTTTTCAACATTGAAAAAGTATCGGCTGCGTGGGTCAGGTGTTTGGTAACATAAAGACTAGATAAACCCGGAATAGCTTAGGAGTTGCATCTGTTGGCTCATCAATGACCCAACCGAGGGACGGAAGACGAACTCGATTTCGATCCTTGAGGGTGCCTGCCTGCCTCACCCATCTTGCCTCAGCCATCGGTTACGGTGTTGTAGCAAGAAGGGAAAGAATGTAGGGAATCTCTTTAAACTACTCTTAGGGTTAATCGGTCCTAAGTGTTGGCGACTTGCATGGGTTGTTTACCCGTTAGGCAACAAGAAGAGTACGCTAGTAAGTAAATCAGTTGAAATTCCAGAATCAAAGTGAGAAATATTGAAGTTGTGCCCAAGAGCGCCATAGGTGAAGGATGGGACTTAATAGGACTTCATTGAAGCAACTGTACTGAAAAGTATTAACCAACTTGTCGATCTAGTATTTCGGGAAGTCCTTCAGGTTTCTAAAATTGAGGTGGCAGTAGGGAATGTGTAGGGAAAGGCGGAACTTGGGTTGATAGCCAGGGTATTCCAGGGGTACATACTTTCTTTAGGGGCTCACTTTGACCAGTCCCTTTCCTTGGATGAGTCTGGGAACGAATAACAAGGAATCAACCGTTAAAGGCTACTCCAGATGGTTGAAATCTGGGCGTGGTCTGAGGCTTCCTTGGGTTCCACTCTCCTTAGACCATTCCGTATCACTATTGAATCAGGCGGTTCCCTCAACGAATTGACCAGATAAGGTCCCCGTCGTAGACAAGCCGTGCTATGTACGACCAGCCATACATTGTGGTTGGTGATGGTGAGAGCTGGCCAGGGTGGGCTGAGTCAGACGTGGCGACGGCTACGAATCGTCCCAGTCGGCTGAGTCATGGCACGTGCCGAGACGAATTAATCTCCAGCCGCGAAAACATTTCCATTCGCCTCAATTATTGTTTGCCTTCGAATCGCATGCACACGACACCACAACGGCGACGTCCCTATCCAAGGTGTTATAAGCCGACGACTGTCGTCCATACAGTATCTGGCCGTGCTAGGCCGCAGCATACACGAACGTCGACAAATAAGCCGTACAAATTGGCCTCTACACCCACTTCCACTGCTTACTATGGCTAAGAGTTGGGTAGTTGAAGCGATGAAAGTCGAAAAATTCGTCCACGTCCATGAGGTCGCCATTGTCGGCACCAATCATCTTCATTTGCGCGATTGAGGTTGATTCTATTGGGTGGCTGATTCGCTGGGAAGGGACAGAAGTCGACCGTCACAGCCTGTCATCCTATTACTGTCATATGCACTTTAAGATTTACTTTTTAGTAATCATTTGTGATTGATTTCTGGGGAAACTGAGTCAATTGCCATTGGAATTCTAATAGAAATAAAAATTAAACCGGTTATCTACTTAACTTCATAAATTTCCACTGAGGAGCGTCAATTATGTGCGGTTTAATGGTAGATCTTCGAAGAATGATGGAGTTTAACTTTTCTTTTTCGTTAAGCAAACACCACGGAACGGTGGAGAATCAGAGTTGGGGGNGGGGGTTATAAATAAAAATAAACAAATATTGAAGAATACTTCATTAAGAAAGTCCTATAAAGGTAGAGAATAGGCAAAGGAGTAATGGCAGTACTGCACTCTCCTATATGGTCTGAAGACTTTGCTGGAGAACTCCCAAAAGTCATTGATCTCTTTGATTCTTTCACGTCTCTGTAATCCCATGTCTTCCTCATGTCTCTGCCTGGTCCCTATTCACCAAGAGGGAACTGTAACTCTAAAGGTCTCATTTTCACTCAATTTATTGTCCCCACTCTTAGTGGGAATCTATGTAGATAGAATTGGTAGGGGTAGAAATGAATTTAACTATGAGGGGGGATGAATTTCCAACTGGTTCATTTCATAATTATGATATCAGAAACAGGATGCTTGAGAGCAGGCCCTGGCACTGTTTCCAGAACGTTCGCCCGCATACAAGAAATCGAAAAGGAGTCATCAACGCCTCTTTTCACGGTTAACCAAGCCTCTACTTTTCCGTTCTAAGAAATTGAGCTTTCTTGATGAACTTTACTGGTTCACCCCTTCAAGATGGATTTCCCTCACTATAACGGTATGCATTGCGTATCTTCGGACTCGATTAAGAACCAAGCGGTTCATCTGCCCAGTTACTTCTACAAATATTCTTATCTTGGCTGACTGAATGGCTGAGAAGAATCAGAGGAGAGTCGTGCGTGAAAGAGTTATGTCTCAGCGATTGCGCCATGTTCTCGTCAATCTCCAAGTCAATCGGCGCGATTGATAGATCTTCCGTAGTACTTCTTGAGCCTCGTGGCTACCACGTCGTTCATGTATGTGTCGTTCTTGGAAGACTGCCCATGGACCCTTAGTTCTCTTTCAGTGCCCGATTTTTTACGATCTACGATTTTCGAGAATTCTTCCGTGGAAACTTTCAGGAAACGACTGTCCGACCCCTGCCCTCCTCCCAATCTTTGGAGTATTTGAATTGAATCGAGCCCAGTTTGTGAAAAACGTGTTAGTTAGTCATTGCCGTAATCTTGTTTGACAGATTCAATTGGTGTCCATGAATTCGTCAACTGATCACCTTCGTAATCTCCTATTTCGATGAATGAATTGAATAGAATGGCGCAATGGATTAGGTTGACAGGGTGTTTTTCAATATGATTTTCTGGCAATTATAACCCCAGATTGCTGAAAGAGAGGCTTATCTCGGAGTGCACTAGGGTCCTCAAGCGGATACAGTATAACAGGGAATTACATTCTGGATGAATAGATAGAAGTTGCTTTGTGAAGTTGTTTTGAGCAGTGGCATTTTAATTTTGTACCATTTTCTGGAGCCGCCACGCTTTCAAAAAAGTCGGAAGGGTACCTTCTAGATACAGTCGAATCGGGTACGCCGTAATCCCTCATCGTACGTGGGCATTTTCATCTGATTGCTTTTCTCACTGGATGGTGAACCTTATCAATTTTGTAGAGTCAAAGGGAGGCAAGGCTTTTTATGGGGAAGTATTGGATTCAATGAGGACGTAGAGAACGTAATTGTCAAGGTTCAGTTACAGGTATACTTCACGATGAGCCTCCGAGAACTAGAACAGCTACATTATACCCATTTTTCTAACCCTTCGACACCGATTTCTGGAAGTTCGAAATACTTCACCGGCGCCAAGTAAGGGCCAATTCCAAATAAAGGTGAAAGAAAATCTAGCTGGCACTTTTCCGGAGCAGTCTGCTATTTAGGCGAGATTTCCAAACCATTTCGCACTCAACACTGATCCTCTTCCTGTGGCGGGAACCCAAGGAGAGGACGTACTGCTGCTTTGGATTGATGGGAGTTAAGAAGGAGTTATAATTCCGGAGCTGAGGGTGGGCCGGGANGGTGAAAGAAAATCTAGCTGGCACTTTTCCGGAGCAGTCTGCTATTTAGGCGAGATTTCCAAACCATTCCGCACTCAGCACTGATCCTCTTCCTGTGGCGGGAACCCAAGGAGAGGACGTACTGCTGCTTTGGATTGATGGGAGTTAAGAAGGAGTTATAATTCCGGAGCTGAGGGTGGGCCGGGACTCCGCTGTTGTTCAACAGAAGTTTTACTTACGAAGTACATAAAGCTTATGACCATTCAGTCTGGGTTGAACTCAAAAAGTTTTCGAGCTTCCAGTCAGAGCCCTTTTCGGCTAGTTCGACCAACGGGAAGAATGAAAAGTGAAGGCCCTTCGGGTGTGACGATGGTCATGAGCTTTATGTACTAATTGGTAACTGAAACTGCTAGTTGATCAAAAGCAGAGTCCCGGCCCACCCTCAGCTTCGGAATGATAATTCCTTTTTAACTTCTGTCGATTTCAAAGCAGCAGACAGACTGGGTGTGTGGGCGGGAACCTCATATGACTATGCCCTCTCCTTTGGGGCATTCCAGTCGGGAACAGTCAATGGGCCACGACTTCACACATGCTGAGTATACAAAAGTGCATCAGAAATTGGAGTATTACTAGTTTCCCTAATTACCCTCGAACCTAGTGTATGCTCGGAGTACATCTGTACTGAATGAAGTGCTTGTTGGCTGTTGTTGTATCGTTGTCGTAGTTGAACATGAGACTCGTTTTGTGTTTTGCATTGCAGGGTGAGGGTGGCGATGATAATGATGATGATTATGATGACGGTGATGATGATGATTACAATGATGGCCATGGCGGTAGTGATGATGATGACAGGATCGATTGATTGATTGTCGATTTATTTGACACGCACCGCCGCTTTGAATAATAAGAATATAACTAGAGCGAGAGGGGGTTCGACCAGAATTCGCTTTGAACGCCATCATCCCGCAACTGCAGACTGTTACTACCCGCTATTCATTTTCGAACACCAAGAATTTGGTACCATCTAGCTCTGGGATTTCTGAGCACACTATTTTAATAGTCCGTCTTCCGTCTTCTTCCTCCATTGTAGAAAGCAGATTAGGTATCCTAAAAATTCGAGGCGGCCTAGGAGTCCAAAAAGGAGATTCTGTTGGGTGTTCCGTGAAATTAAGAGGGACGAGGGGCTTGAGGTAGTTTATTATGCATAGTCACCGTAGCCATACCCAACCATGGTAACTTTGCCCACCACGTAAGTAACCATCGGGTGATTTAGACGATCAGGAACAGAGAAAAAGAAAAATTTGTGTGAGGGGATTAAGTCTTGCCATGACCATTTCAGATAGGCAGCCGTTCTTATGGCTTTTCGATGCTACTCAAAGGCAGTGCGTGAGCTAAAAGTATGGCTAGATTTCCCGAGTACCCTTACTACTTCTATGAAAAGGGGTTACCTTCCAAACGATTTAGTGAACAGCGAACAATTAGGAGATACAGATAGGTGATGTGGAGCCCGCCCATGAATTCCGCCTACCCATATTTGCCATCTCCCTAGGCCTAAAGAATTCCCGGAACAATGAACCGGAAAATTTAAATAGTTACTTGATCAGTTACGTAGCCTTGTAGTAATGCTTAATGAAGCGCTTCAAAAGACTGAGTTTATAAGTTGTAGTCGGAACCGGTTACAAAATGATTACTCCGAAATGTTTTGTTACTAAATGTTTTGTTGAAACTTACTTACCGAGCTGATTGTGGAAGAGCTTCACAGCTGGAACACTAACATAGAAGTAACGGGTCTTATAGGAAATGAGGGTGCTGCATTGGGATCATATCTGTGTTCAGGATGGGAGATGGAGTGGTCCTAAGGCTCGTTTAGAGTTAAATCTCATGACTTTCCACTCCTGCCCATAGTATTTGGCCCATCTCTTTACCCTAAATGAGTCACTATTGTTTGGATTTGGTTTAGTCACAACAAAGCAGGATCAGAGAAAAACTTCTGGAACGGAGTCTTAAGTGAATTCGCCTCAGATCCTAGAAATGGGAAAGAATCAACTGGGAATGGACTGTGTTCACAGCATTGCCTGATCTAATAGCTCTTAATTGATTAGTTAATTAACTAAGTAACTAACTATTTCATTATTCCACCAATCAATAAATCGATTGGTTAGTGGTTCACGTCTCCTTTCGTCTTCTCGAGGATTTCGAAATGTTTCAGCCCTCCCAAATGTTTACCCCTCAGGTGACCGGCTGGATTTCCTTCTGATATCATTGGCCTTCCTTACTACAGTTATTACTATTTCCTATAATATTCGACTACATTACCTACATCCAACTATTCGTTACACTTCATAACTATCATTTAATATCATCTCTTATCACTTACCGCACTGCTCACTTTATATTTGGACCGCTTGTGTCTGTCTTGACTACGAAAATCCTAGCTACTTCTTAACACCATGGTCTAGGCATGTTGTAAAGACCACCACTTGAATGATCAGCCTATGTTGCAACAGCTGAACTCCGCACTCCGCTACGAATAAGGAATCGTGTCTGATTGCAAGGGCTGATTTACAGTTAGACAGGAAGGACAATATCTTTCTGGGTCAGGTAGGCCTACGACAGGACTTCTAGATAGGTTCTAAAGTCCTACTTGTCGAGCGTACCTGTTAACCGACTTAAAATGGAGTTCTTACCTCCTCTATTCTCAGTCATGGTACCACTATCCCTGCCAGTGACCCGTGGCTCCCGTCGAATAATTTCATCTCACTGCGTCGGAATTATGAGACGAACTGTTAACTAATTCGCGATCGTCGGAGCAAACTTCTCATTGTCCTTGCAGTCTCCTTGATTCGTCCTCGTCATCATCGTATCGTCCCGTTGTACGTCGTCATCATCGTCGTCGCGCTGTCGTATAAGAAATGTCCCTCACGTGTCATTGAGTTCAATAATGCTTCGCGCTTACGGCAGAGGACAGCGGAGCGAGCGATTCTTCTTCTTACTTTTGTTCTTCTTCTTCTTCTCGGTCTCTCATACTGTTCATCATAATCGTCAACCACATGTTTTTCATATCTCCGCTCATTCAGCTGGTCGTTATCGCCACCCAAGCGCCTAGTGAGAATTGTTAGTTAGTCATGTAGTAATAACTTTCCACTCTACGGTATATGTTAGGAACAGTTGGAGGAAATGAGGACCCATCGATTTGCTTCGCATCTCTGACTACCACAAGGAGCTTCATTCCGATCACCCTAATCACCCTAACTTGTAGCTATCCATAATGAGCGCTGCCTCGAACAATTGTGCCTACCCCTTCGACCTCTCCCTACCCATCCCCCGCCTAAACCGGTGGGTTACCCCTTGCGCTTGTGATGTTTCATCTTCCAAGATACCGTAAGGAAAAATATATCTCCTACAGCCAAAGAAGAATAGCTCTTAAGGAAGGGTATGTGAGAGTACCAACCTCTAGATGGTCAACGCTATCTACTAAGGAACAGCCACTTCTGCCAGACGTTATGATAATCTTGCGATAAGGTCTCACGTGTGAGATTCTTCGGTCTGGGTGATAAGTAGGACTGGATTCAGGGACTGTGCAGTAAAGAAGCTCTCTGTCACCGAATCACCTCCGGCTCTTCAACCCACAACTTCGTGATCTATTTTGTTCCACCTGCGAGTAAATGGTCTTCTTATGGCCAGCTCGGTCTTCCATTTGAATTTTCCCCTTCGCCACGCTTTGAAAACCCTATAGTCCAATTAGTTTCGGCACTTCCTGCTGCGCAATGACGATCGCCGCTCGTGAGCTTTGGCGTATATTCGTATGTGTCCATGAGCATACTTGACGCTCTCCGACGCCTGTACTATTCATTCATTTTCACGGCATGCAATGGACGACGCGATCACACCATCCTCATACCGCCTAGGCTGTACATTATGGTCATATTAGTGGTGTGTTTGCGCTTGGCAAACCCTGGATGCCTCTAGTCCGATCGACGACGACATTCACACCATTGCCCAACCTCTCGAGTAGGGTTTATCGCGAGCCGCTGCGTTGGTGACACCCCCAGTTCGGGCTCTCCTCGCCGCACCACCTTTCTCCTTTGTGAGTTTCTCACCTCCCCGTCGGTCTTTCTATTGTCGCGCACCGATGGTCATGTTGGGCGTAGCGGCCATTTACTTCCTAATAGGTACTGACCACTTCCTAATACAAAGGATTAGGGCCCGTTAGTAAGGGGGAGGGGAGAAGGGAAGAGATGCGGAAATAGCAGCGGAAAGCTATCCACTACCCTCCTTATATTTGAAGATTGTCGATTGATTGATCATTCGTAACCTAGTCCTCACTTTGGGGCGAGAAAGTCCCTCTTTTTCCTCAGCACGTCCCTGGCCTTGAGATGATCGAATCTGGGCGGAACATGGGGCTGATACTTTCTATCACTTGCTATTCTATGAAGTTTTTCTAGATCTGTCGACTTTAATTAATCATTTTTACGAGTCTTTAATTTGATTTGAACCTGCAGAACCTACCTATACCCGGTAAAGGGCATTTGGCCTTGTCACCACGACAATACTGTACCGTATAGCAATTTTTTAAATTGTATTTCTGTATTTTTATATCGTTTATGAAAGAGCAGTTCTGAAAGACTTTTGAGTGACGGCCCATGAGAACTCCTCCTTTTCTACTTGCTTACCTGAATTTGATTTTTCATTTTTTTCCCTTTCTGGATGTCGCAAAAGTCCTTCCATAACTTTTACTCATTAACTCAGAAAAAAAATTTGCGTAATTACCCAACTACGACTTGTTTTTTATTAACATTTAGATAATTAGTAGTTGAAAAATTGGATGATAATGATAGTGTTGTAATGAGTAATTAATTAAATTACATTATCATCAACAGATGGGATCAACAGGCAGTCGGCAGTGATGATCAGAATGTTGCTCGTTGGTTCTTACTCCATGGGAGGAAATATCGTTTTCTAGTCTGAATTTCCGAACTTTTTGGAGCTCCAAGTAATTAGTAAGAACACAGTAGTTACAGCTACTTCTAACCGTTGAGATAATAATTTAGGCATCTTTCTACTTAGTTTAGAAGGTAAATGGCTGAAATTGGTTAATTGAACCTTCCTACCCTCTGTTGATCCGTACCTATCTGTTGATCCCTTGGTTTTTTTTTCTGGGTTCCTACTGCGGACAGGAAGTTTTGGGACTAATGGAGCTATCCACTGCTAATGAGGACATTTCTCGTTACAGCCATCGTTACTACGTAATAAACTAAGCTTTGTTATAGTTTATTAAGCTAATTTTGGCGCGCTCAGCTGAGAACTAACGGCGGCGTCTGAATCGTGGACAGGCCAGTGCTTCGGCCCTTGACCACCTCCCAAGAACTACCTCTGCTGTCTATCTGGCTTCCAAGGCCTATTTTACTATTTCTTCCTTGCCAACAAAAATTACAGGCCATTAGAAAGGTGATGGTCCCTAAGGACGTGACCAACCCAATAGATACCGTATAATTTGCGCAAAGAGAGCCTTCGGAAACCTGTTCAGCAGCTGTTCAGCTCAATAACAACAGCGTAAAGAAGTCACCATTGCTAGCGTTAGTCCAAGGGTCCGAGAGAATTCAAAGGGCCCATAGTCTCCTCGGATGTGTACTCCTAAACTCGCTCTCCTCCCACTGCCCAACTAAGGCGGCGGCTCTCATTATACGATTAATCGCGTGCACATCTTCTCCACACATGGAGCGAGGTCAATCGCGCTCACTTTGAAGACAATACCCATCCCTGAGAACCGTCCCTAATGCCAATAAAATTCACCTCAAACGAAGGGCTGAGGTCATATGGGAATGCGGTCCGGGGTGTTCCTTTCCTCTTCGCCGACGACGTTCCTCGTCGCGGTGGTGGTGGTAGCTGTTAATCGGGGGCGGGGCCAAGCCGCGTGATTGGCCATGCTGTCGTCGGCTACTAATTGACAGCCTATCAGCTAATGAGCGTATCGACAGCCTCCCGTCGTCTTAACGAAGCTGCCCAGTTGACATGCGCCCAGTTCAGTTTGTTCGGGTGTTTGCAGTGTTCCGTGCATGGTTGAACTTGTATAGAAACTTCTAGAAGACTCCATGGTGGTCTAGGGATCATTAGAAAGCTCAGAGATCTTCTTCCCAACACTCCTCTTCGTGGAATCGTCAGCTACTCTTTTCTCGTTGTATTTGATATTTTATTGATTTTTATGTTAATACCCTAACTGCTCTCGGGAATCGGTTCTGGAACCCTTACCAGAGAGTTCTGGGCTCTTTTTAAGGCGTCGGACAGATTTACCCAAGACGCGAATTGCCTTTCAAATTTCTTAGGTCTTGGTTTGTTCTGCTAAAATTCCGCTGACCTCTCTATACAGGCTGCTGGTCTGCTTCATACCGGAGAATCACATAATTTAAATCACTTTTGAGCAATCTTACACTGCAAGAAGAGGGCCTAAGACTTTTGTTGCGATTGAGGCCTGGCTGCTTTTCCTAAACGACCAATTTGCGAACCTTACAATGTCGAAGACCTTTAAAAAGCTCGGGCAAAACAAAAACTGCTAGAAATTTCATGAAAAGCTTTAACAATGCTCTGAGGACTTCTGGGTTGAAAAAATTTCTTCGTTTGTTCGCATTGATTTATTTTTATTAGCTCTATTTCTGAATAGCACTGCATGGCACTTTCGTCGTTATTTATGTTTATGTGGCCCTCCAGACTTTCATATTCTCATGGGAAAGTTTAGGAAAGTTATTGGAAAGTTATGGATGTACTGAGAATCGCCTGATGAGGAGGAATAGGGCTTAAGCTTATCCTCGATTAGGTTCCAGAACAGTTCATGATCCCTTGGTTAAAGTAGTTGCAAATTGTAAGGCCCCTTACATGCCTTCCCTCACCTCTTCGTGAGGGCTCTAAAGTCTATCGGACTAATGTAAATCAGAATGGATCCCATGGAATTGAATCTCCTTCTTCCTTCCCCAGCTGGGATGGACACCATCCCTTCTGAAGGTCGTGCCGGTTGTTGTCGTTCGTTCATCGTCTCGTCGTCTCCGACGCCAGGTGTCATCATCTGTTTCGACTCTCAGAGATGCGACCAGTTAGTCGTATTATCGCTTTATGCTAATGCGATTATACAGTCGATGCGATCGATGTGGTGTTTATGATGAGCCGTCGAAGACGACGAACAGACGATTGGTGGTGGTGGTTGGCTGGCCATGGTATGTAGGAGCCGGACACTAGCGATTTTGTTGGGTACCGCTTTCATTTGCGCTAGAACATGATTGCATTTCTTTGTTATCGTCAATGTAATACTCTTATCGAATTCGCCTAAGCACCTGCTCCGACCACATCGATACGTTCGATTGTTGTTTGGTACGTAATCACGGGTTTCACACGCCAACCATACTCCCCAACATTGCTGAGCCACCGCCGGTTTCAATTCTTTTATCGTGGTGGTCCGCGAGCGACTCAATCACGCACCTCATTCAGGCGTAACTCATTCGGGCAATCATACACATACAGACAGACACCACAAACCCGCCGCACTGTTCTCCCTCATCGGATCGGCTTATGTGCTTCAATGAGTATTCCATTTAAAAGTCAAAAGGGTTTTGTTCATATTCCGACATCGCCAGGCGCATAGATCCACCTATTTGTCAGTCGTCCCATGACCATTTACACTCCCATCCCCTGATCTCCCCACGGTCTCCGGAGCAGAGCATTCCCCGAATTATTTAGTGCATAACTATGACAGATACAAGCATGCCAAGATGGGTCGCTGAATTGAAAATTTATTCGCCGACTCGTCGAATATCATCTGCTTCGTCGTCGTAGCGTCCTCGGCGACACTGGGGAGCCATCATCCATGCCGACAAATTACGCTCATTGATTTCTCCCTGAATAATTTATTATTATAATTATAGTCTATTATAATTTGGTACGGTATTCGCATTAGCATCTTGCACGGAGATATTATCGTTGAAAGAATCGCGGGTATTCATTGGGCGACTACTGTGACCCTGTTCTAGGGAAGCTCCGCCTTCCGGGGATCTAATGAAAGGATAATCCCGCCTACTCAGATCTTATTACAACGGATGAAACTTAAATCTATTTATATGGAAAATCCAGGAACCAAAGGTTTTTACTGCTTAGGTAGACTTTTTGAGTAGCACGCTTTGGGGCAGATACATTCTGCTTGAACTGTAGGACCTTTCCAATGTATGTACGCAATTTCTCGTGAATATCTGTTTCGTAAATGACCACCCTCCCTCGCCATCGTTTGCGACGTGATTATGCGGATCAGCAGATTTTTGTGGCGTATGTGTGCCTGTGTGTGTGTCCTTTTGTAGAGAGTCGAAAGTCTTGTTTCTAGGTTAATCACATCCGCGAGGGTAGCACCGCATCATCGGCTCTGTGTCGGATCGGAAACGCCAAAACCATATTTCAAGTGCTGTGTCGACCGTGTCAAGAGCTATTACCGAGGTGAGAATAATTCTGTTTAATTCGGCACCTTTCCCAGTTTGATTCGTGTCCAGGTGATTTCTTAAACGACCATTTGCTGGTAGTCAACTGGGTGCATGCACAAGATTCGCTCTGCCTTTGGTTTGTGGATTCTGGTAAACCTGCTTATTCCGGTGCATCTTAATTGATCCAGAAAGAATGACAGGGGGCTCTTCGAAGGCGGTTGAAGCATGGACAGTAATGCCTAACAGGGCATATCAAAGGGAGTGATCGAGGGCGACGACCGCTATGGCCTGTTGGCTCCACCATCATTGAAGTTATTCGATACAAATAGTGGGAGACCTAATTGCGAAGGGAAAATTAGTCCGGGAATTCTCTAATTCCTCAAGGTTTATGAGGTCCGAAGCCCTAATTTTCGGAAATTCTGCTCCTTACTCTGGGTTTGGCCTGAGTTCCTTTTCCGCTTGCTCTCCCAGCTCCTAATATCCAAACAGATTTAGGGAACTGTTGGCCACCATCTCTTTTCTTAGACCCCAGGGGAAGAATTGCAGGTGATAATCTGCCAAATTCGATGTTCGCGCGAGATCCCATGTAGGTTTGGGACTATCGGTGTCGCGATCGCCAATTTGTCACTTTCCGTGAATGGGCACGGGCGGCGGACAGGCGGGCGGGCAATTGACACGCTCGGGTGGCGTTGATTGCGATCACTATGAGTGAAATATCACCCATGACGGGATTGAACTTGATCCACTGATTGATATTAATCGAGTAGTAGTTATGGATGATCTATAGACATCCAATTCAGTCAGTTAATCTGTATGTATATTGGCGTTGCACACTGTTACTGACTAGATTGACAAACTGATTTCGTTCTGTCTATCGCCAGGATACTGTAGCGGTGATCGCGTGCGGCAGTGATCGCGTCACCGACGGACGTGTTTATGATTTGTGCAATGTTGACGCCTGCCTCATAATCATCGTACAGTCACTTACAGTCAATCACCCACTCATTTTTCTTTGACACGAATGTGTTGAAGGGAGTGTTGTTTTGCCATGAAATCATCAGAGCAGAAATGGTCTGGTTCTCTTGCCTTTTGCCCATTTGTCTTTTCGTTTCGGGACCATATTTGAGACCAAAATATACTTTCAACTCACGAGTTAACAAATCATCGTTTTCCCCCATTACGCCTTTTTGTCGTGAAGTTGTGTGAGCCCAGGTTAGAGGGCGAAACCCCTTCTATCCCAGGATCGGATCCCTCTCACTGGTCATTACCAACCTGTTTGCAGGCTATTGCTGAAATCCCTTCGGGCTTGAAGTTATTCGAGGTTTCTAAGATTATCCTCATAGAACAACCTTACGCTGCTTTCTATCTCCTTTAGTGTCTTTCCACGTAGGGATCACATAACATGGGACCACCGACCGGTATGTATACCTTGCCACCTTCATTTCTTGCGTCTGGGCGCTCTCCACATTGCTCCCGGACCCCCAGAAGTTTTACTAGGGTACCTCTTCTTATCAAACGAGGAGTTTTCGAGAATGTTGAGGTGGTTCCTCGTTGTCTTTGTGTACACCGATTCATCATTGCTACAGTACAATTTTATGAAATCACTGCAGAGCCCACACAAAGCTTCTTTATTACAGTGCCTCATCGTTGCGGGACCATTGTGAAAGTGTTGCACATCGTACAAATCTACGACAAGCGATTACGCATTACAAATGTCGGTTGTGCTCCTTTGACACACCGCATAAGCAAGACGCAATTGGTAGGTTCTAGTCAGCTTGGTTGTAGGAACGATTAGAAAAAAGCAAAAGCGATTTACTTTGAATTCGATTCAATTTCCATTCCAGAAAAAGAATTAGTCAGTCAAAGTTCTGCAGGAAAAAAACTCAGAAAGGCGTCTTGTCGTGATGGTCTTTATCCAAGCTTTTGACACGCTAGTAAAACTTTCACAAAATTTAAACCAAAATCGATTCAAATTATTTTATCAATCATTCAGTTAATTTAATTCTTTTTGAATTTAATTTAATTCAAAAAAATACTTGGGTACAGTCCTACACCGCTCCTGCTTTTCTTCTCTTCTATAAACTTTCAAGATTTTGGCCAAGATTCCGAACAATTTATAGTATCGCTGTAGATAAGTCATTGATCTTGGAAACCAAAAAACACACCTTATCCTTCATCTCACTACTTATCTTTATTATTAGTTACATACCTTCTTCACTATTTCTCAAAAGCTGTGGACTGAGCACAAAGAAAAACTGGGAATTTAGACCGCATTCATTAGATTGAGCTCAGAATGTGATTTTGGTATAGAAGTATTAGAATATTTTCAAAAATGGGCCTTGTCATTCATTGTTTTTGATTTCGAGTTCTAACTTCTTCTTTTTATGGTTTTTCTTTTCTTGTCATCCTTGAGATTCTTTTAAAAGGACCCCAAATACAGTTTTTTTTTTGAGTTGGGCTCAGAGAAAAGTTGCTTCGAAATTACTCGATCTTTTGTTGTTATAAATTATTATCAGATATCATTAAGCATTACTAGAGTTTTAATCGCTCATAGCTGATCAGGTATTGGAGTTGGCTCTGAATTGTTCTTCCACGGAATTGAGTCACTAATCATCTTGGTCAGCGTGTCGAGCTGACGAGTAGACTCGTTCGTATTCATGAAGGGTCTTTCCCACGGGAAACCTTCGCTTGCGATGGGCTGGCTGGCTGACCGGCAACCGAGTTGTCGCTTTTCCATAAATTATTAATATCAATAAGGTTGGTGTTCCACGAGGGGAGTTCGAATTGGGAGCAGTTTTGAAAATAGCTTCAAATGAAAACTTAAAGCATGATCCCTAGTAGCCCCCCGCCCTTCCACTTCGAGGGGAGGGGTTGCAAGCTGCAGCTGTTCGAAAGATTTCAGAACTCGGAGGCTTTGCATATGTATTGGGTTACTACTTTTTGAGATTTATGTTCATCATTTCATAAGACCATTTAGAAAACCGACATTTGCTGACGACTAAGTGGCCGCCAACGACCGCCAGTCAGGCAGATGACTGAAAGGGTTTTTCGACTGCTGGCGGTTATTCGGTCATAAGAGGTTTTACTTGTCAGGAACACTCCGACCAAATCAAGAAATAGTGTTAATGAACAAATTGAGGGTTTCTTCTTGAGTTCATTAAACCTGTATAGGTTATATTTAAGAGTTTTTGTAAAGGAAACAATTCAAGCCATTTGATTTTTGTCAAAAGTCACTACTTTCTATTATTTTTTAAACTTATTTTCATAAGTCCTATCATGAAAACTTCACTTGTGGCCTGTATAGACCCTGAGTCGAAACACCAGCTGATCCTTCTAGTAGCCATGAGTGATCAGATTAATGGGTGGCATGAAGTGCTCAAAATTTCTCGAATTGATATTTTAAAAGTGCGACTTCATAGAAGTTGAGACCCTGTGGGCCATGAGAGCGCCTGGGCAGTCAGGGTTAAACGGAGAAATACTTTTGAATTCTGCTTTTCGTTGCTACCGGCCGGATACGACTGGAATAACTCCCCAACAGTAGCTTTCTGTAATTTTACTTTCCCTGATTTCAGGCCACATGACGTGCCACGAAGCGAGCACCTGGCCAAGGAACACGATAGGTGAGCTTCATCTTCTTGGTGTTCGTCTTTATCTTTCTTCTCGTGTCTTTGGCTTCTCATTCTCTTCCTCGTCCTTTTTGGCTTCATCAAATCAGTAGCTGTTCATCTGACTACTCGATAGTCCGTTCCTATCACCAGTGGCCACGGATGTCTCCCATTCGGATCGACACCCTCGCACATGCTTGCGCTCACATACCCATTGTCGGCTTTTCTTTTTACTCATGGCGTTCATTTGGGGAGAGACGCCTTGGCTCTAACTAACAATCGAAATGCGGGAAAATTAGGCGAGGCTTGGCCTGAAGTCTCAAAGGCCCCATATGATGAATCGGCGTCATTGCCTAATTTCGAAGACCCGCCGGCCTCGTCGTTCGTCGTCGTCCTGCTCCTCCTCGACAACGTCGTCTCTCATAGCGAACTCTCCTCATTGCCGAAGCTGTAAATACATCCACACCAACACCACCACCATCACCATCACTGCTACCAACACATAGAGAGCCGCGTCAAAATCATCAGATTAGCCTGAATTTGTCTCGTCCGTCTAGGGATTGACGTCAGTTTTGATGTTCGAAAAGAATTCTGTCGAAGTAATTGTAATAGGGTCTGAAAGAGCAGACTGGATGGTCGGGATTGGTGGAAGATTTGAATCGAACTCTTTCATCGAGGACAATTACTATCGATTCGATTTCGTCAAGAACAACTGTAATTGCCGAAGTGAACCGGATAATAAACGAGTAATTACTGTTCAAGGAGTCGACGTCGAAGAGAAGGCAATGGCGAAGGCGGGTGACGACGAACGCAAAGTGAAATTGATGGCTCAAAGAGAAATCGATTGGGTGATGATTGATTAGGTAGAAAGGCTTAATGACATATAGAATTTGAAAAAAAGCACAAACTTCGATACGGTAGTTGAAGGCACAAAATCCATGGGTACGCCATGTTCTATACATCCTCTCGGATTGTGGTGATCCGTTTGATAGTTACCCGTTACAGTCAAACCTGGAACTGATCAGCATCTCTAGTGGCTATTCCCCTTGAACATTACCATAACCCCTGGATATTTGGTCCTGTGGCTTCCTGGGCTAAGCACGGATTTTTTTCACCCAAGAATCACCAAAGACAATAATTTACCTAGAAAACAGTTGGAAGTAAAAAGCACTGGCATCTCGTTCAGCAGACTCAGGCCAATAGTAGCCTCAAAGTTCTTTCATATGTAGGAACTCTACGTCTATGGGGGCAAGCCAAGAGTGTGGGACGGTACAGAAATGCCTAGTTTTGGAAACAGACTTCTCTCATTCAGTTGGCCTAGTCAAAGCATTTGGCCAAGGGATTCTTTGTAGCCTAACATTCCATTGGACAAACCGAAGATCGAGTCAATAGGCGAAAATTTGCTGAAATTAGGGAATCTCGAGCCTAATGAGGTGCCAAGGCAATCATGCCGAACCGACTGCTCTACACTATATGGTGGTCTCGACCGGCCTGTTTCACCAGTCTGACTGACTGCTCTGCTGCCAATGTCATCGTCTCCTCCTCATCGCCCTCATCGTCTCCGCTGTCGCCCTCATTTTACTCCCAGCAATGCATTGTTGCCGGTGAAGGACGTTACGGCACGTAGCCGCAACATTTGCGATCACGACCCATTCCGCCCAACGTAAATGATACCTACGAATGGCAACATAAACTCCACTAAGGTACTCATCATCTGTGGTCAACCGTAAATCACCTTCTCCTTGGCCAGATTCCCCCAAATGAACAGATTCGGCGTGAAGTTTGTGAGCTGGCGCCCGCCTATGCCCTTTCCATCGGCGGCTATCGCCTTCGCTCATCTGCTAAACATAGCCAATTAGCTTCTTCGTTCCATTACTGATGTTATCTGTGGCCGAATCGCCTCGCCTACTTTCGCCTAGCGGCTTCATTAGCTGCAATCTGATGTTTTTACGATTTTACCTGTACCTTCGTCTGTTTGTAGCTAGAATTGCGTCCTGTGCAGTTGTTTTTCGCGTTTTGCATTCAAGCCTCGCGATCGGTGCGAGTTGGTGTTGTTGCCGGCGGAACACATTGTTCTTATAAGAGATGAGAGCTGGATGCGAAGATCGTGAACAATAGGTAAGTCAACAGGACGGCGCTGAGCACGACAGGCGCTGCGCAGTTCCCCAGCCGGTCCGGCAATGCTGCATGATCCCCGGTAACCATTGAATTTACCTTGCTGAGCCGAAGAATAGAAGGGACACCTGGAACCTGCGCCGCTGATCATCAGGTCCAAACCGTGCCCAGACGTCACTATGGCCCGGCCCGTTTTACCCCTTCACTATTCCCCTGAGGGAAACGATGGCAGCCGTGCTGCCATCGTTCTTCTCGCGCCGCCCAATTAGCCCCGCTGCCTGCCAAAATCTTTCACTTTCTGGTGTTTTTCGTGAATTGCCGCGTGGTGCGGACGTGGCTAAGCCAATAACTGTGCGCAGCTGATGAGCCTGTTAGATGCTAATGATTGTTTGGACATCGTCGGGCTGCCGCTGGCGATGCCGCTGATACACTTCCGCCGTCCACACCTCATCCGGCTGATTTCGTCTAGTCAGGCCAGAGGCCACGTGTATGCAGTTGGTGAACAGCCGGTGTTCGGTCACGAAACCCATAGATGCTTCATTGGGGCTCGACTTCGCACGCCGATCGACTATTTGCTTGCACTTGTTGCTGGTACCGAACTGTGCTCGTCGTCGTCGTCATCGTGGTCGTAGCCATTCTCATTGAGTGAGAACACCACCTTGCTGTACTTTCATCTCCATTCCGGCCACCCCCGTGTTTCCTGCACACTCGGTGGCTGCGTCCGGCGCCTACGGATTTCAATTTATAGCTGCCAGTTGTCTGGGTAATGGGTCTGAATTCTTTTCATTGAGCATTTCTAACCGATGTCACTGAAAATTTTCATCAAACCGTTATTACTGAGGCGGCACTGGACGTAGAATCACCATTGAGGACTGCTCGATCGTCATTCGAATCGTCTGCGACTTGTCCTTGGCATAACTCCTCCAGGGACCTATCATTTGGGGTGGGGGCTATTCAAGCGAATCTTCTTACCCATAGCTCTGATTGCACTGATGAATGATGATGACGACGACGTCGCTATGGATGATGATGATACGTGTGATCAGGCAACGTATGAGGCGTCAAGGCAAACGAAGTGATTAAGCGTTGGCCATTGCCGTCTCACCGTCTGACGTCTCCTTGGCCGTACTGCAGCCCATCGTCGTCCGTCGCAGCAGCATACCGTAGCGCAGCACAGTGCGTCGCACGCGACGTCGCGGGCTCATTTCCATGTTTGTTGAATGACAGCGCGCTGGGCAATTCTCATAACAATTAGATAATGCTTGGGAATCGGTGCGACGTTGGCGGCCGCTGCGACGACGACGGACGGTTGCGGTCGGTCCGTTTCGGCGCCGGTGTTTCGCAACTAATTCATTACGGTCTACTGTATTGGCTAGGTTGAAGCCGCTCTATTAGGCCTCTCCCACTCCTCTACTTGGTCCCATTACAGTTACTTCTTTGTTTTATGGTATGTACTCAGTGTTAAAGACGAATCTCATGACAAGCTGATGCAGGGTGTTGGTGAACGTTCGGGCACGGACTGGCAGGCACTCGTGAGCGTTCTATCGCCATCCAATCAGGTCCCAATGTTTTTCATAAATATTCACACCATCGCTGATTAATTCATTAGTGATTACGGTAGTCGGGCAGCGGCCGCTGGCTGCTCCTGTTGTCATCGGTCCGGCCATACCAGCACAATAGGCTAGCTGCTAACTGTGCAACATTCCTTTCCATTTCATAGTAATTCCTTTTATTTACAGTTCCTCTTACCTTGTCCTGACTCCTCCCTCCCTCTGGGCCATAATGATCTTCTTTACGCTCAATGATTTTATTGATTTTTTGAGGTATCTGAGTTTTTCCGTGGTTAATTGCGGTTCCGTGTGAGGTGCTTTCCTTTGAGAGGTTTCATTGTTCAATCGTCTTATAGAAATCCTGCCTCTATCGATCAATACCCATCTAATTCATATGCCATTTGTTTTNAGCCATAGGATCGATTTCCACCCGGGACCGGAATCCCTTCGCATTTACCTTCTGTATGGGCTGAAAGTACACTTCGGAAGCGAGACTGCCAGAGAAGTCTGTCCTTTCCAGGCTAAGTTGGT
>UZAF01017494.1:27565-37860 GCA_900617895.1 Haemonchus placei
ATTCCTTTTATTTACAGTTCCTCTTACCTTGTCCTGACTCCTCCCTCCCTCTGGGCCATAACGATCTTCTTTACGCTCATTGATTTTATTGATTTTTAGAAGTATCTGAGTTTTTCCGTGGGTAATTGCGGTTCCGTGTGAGGGGCTTTCCTTTTGAGAGGTTTCATTGTTCAATCGTCTTATAGAAATCCTGCCTCTATCGATCAATACCCATCTAATTCATATGCCATTTGTTTTGTGGTATTTACCCATGAAAACAACACGGGTTTTTCAATTTCGTAACCAACCAGATCAGCTGATCTTCTAGATTTCAATGCGACGACGATGAGCGACGATGCTGCATACGCCTGTGCCAGTTGTGGTTTTACTACGAGTAAGTGCTCCCTTTGAACCAATTATTTTTCCTTTTTTTACGGTCTTTTATGTATATTTATACAGTATGTTCCGATGTTACTGTAATAATTCATTGTTGTGTTAACATCTTACTTCGTTGTAATTCGTCGTTTGCTGGCAGCTTCGGGGACGTTGTTCATAAAAAATTACAGGGAGCCTCTGAGTCTGGGAGCTTCCTTGAATTTTTCTATTCTGTAAATTAGTCTTTGATGAATTTCGGCAGGAGCTACCCCAGATGGTCAGCCAGGAGGACCATAAAAGGCATTGGGATATGCAATGATCCTGACCATTTGTCCTCTTACCCTCCTAAATATCGTCAGTGATCGATAGGTATGATGGGCGGTAGTACTATGAGAGCTTCGGTTCTTGTACGATTGCCAAGCACTGCTTGTTTGGACTTATTTTAGCCATAGGATCGATTTCCACCCGGGACCGGAATCCCTGCGCATTTCCCGTATTGTATGGGCCGATCGTGAAAGTGCACCTCGGAAGTGAGACTGCCAGAGAAATCTGTCCTTTCCAGGCTAAGTGGGTAGGACTTGCCCAGATTTGACTAGATTCTCAGGTGTTCGCATCACATTCTTCCATGCCTGCTACAGAATTTGTGCAAAATTGCGTCCATCGTCATCGTCGATGTTGTGCTAGCGATAGGGCGAGGTAAATTCCGGTTTTGACCTCACACATACACACACACACAGTCAACTGCCTCATCGTGTCACTGTCTGTGGTGGTAGCCGCTTTCAGCTACCCAGCCAGCAACCCGGCTGTAATTTGCCCTGTGTGCCAGTGACACTGGGGTAGCTAGCTGCCTCTGCTGGGGCTGTCTCGCTACTCAACACCACCGTTGCCTAATTGCGCTCGTGTGCGAGCGCGTTGATTTACGCCAGCGCTACGGTGCAATCTACCTCCACTTTGGGTAATGTGTGTTATGTTAGGCAGGTAACTCACGCCCAGGTTCATATGGACTCTGCAATAAACCAGAGGGGCGGATGGATTGAAAGGGGCGAGTAAAGGCGAAGAGCACACAGATGGGTGCACCCATACAGGGCAAGGAAAGAAAACCAGACGTTCTGAGAAAGGCTCTTGAATGGGACAAATGAGAAGTCAATCAAATTCGAGCCTTTCCAAGTTACCCATCGTTGTTAACCTAGAGGTTAACTCAGAGGTAATCACAGGGACAATTATAGGTATGGCTGTAGCATCGTATAGAACTTCACCCATTCTCCCGTCCGTCACCTTGGTACGGATGTCTTGGGTTGAGATCCTTCGAACATACCTAAGGTTTGCTTTGCTCCTGGTGACTTTCCATTACCCTAATTCAAGGAAATTCCTGAACCCCTACTTTCCATTTTTAGCAGTGTTGGCAGCTTCCAGTTTACCCTTCCCTCAGAACAGATAGCCATGGGTATGCCATCGTTACTCCAATCTGAGTGAGGACCTCAAGGAGAACCAAAGGATTTTACCCAAGGGGTTTGAAAAATTATTCATGAAGGTGCTGGAGCAAGTTTCTAAGGGGTACTTTCAGACAGGAACTTAGGTAGGTGTTCGAATACTCACTTAGAACCCGTAAATAATGGTAAAATTAAGGTTTCATGTGTAATTGTAGACTATTTCCCCTTGGAGGGACGAGATCGACGCACTATTCATCGGTCGTCGTGATGATTCGTACCGCCCGCTTTTAATTAGGTGATTTACGGCACGGAAAAAGCCACGTACAGTCCATTTAACGGCTGGCCGACCGCGCTGAACCCGAACGGCATTTTCTCATTCGATTTTATTGGTTTCATTGGAAATGAACTGGAAACAGGATGGCTGATTACCTCATCGAACTATGATCATTGCAAACGTTAGCGTGTTGAGATCGACAGTTTACTGGGTCATTGAGTTCTCTAAGAACTTCCCAGGCTCAAGGAAAGTAAGCTAGGCTTGAGGACTTCAGGGCTTTGATTAGTCTTCTGAAGTGGTTCTGTATTAAGGGTGTAGATCTGGACGCTCAAACTTTCAGACTCGGTTGAGATTCAAGGGGAGAACTGGGAAGCTTCTGCAAGTCTAACCGTGGTGAGGCTGAAACCCATTACAAGAAAGTCTGGGAGATGAAGTTTCCAAAGGGGGTTTCGCGGTCCTTCTGTCGTAGTGTCTTCTGGAAGAGCCCCTTATTAGGTGTGTGGTGAGTACATCTGTGCTGTAATGTCAACACTACTATGGTCGGTCTTTGTTTTTGATCGACCTCTTTTTCAAAAATTGGCTCGTTCATTAAAAAAAAATGGACTTCTTTACTTCCGAAGATCTCTGAACCAATTTCTATTCTTTCTATATCCTTCAGTCATTCTTCAATGACTGCTCAGACCAAGTCTAATTCCTGTCAACCGACTATTTGTTTGTTTACTCATTCATTTATTGGTGACATTTGTTGATGCGTTTTCGCAGAGCTCAAGTTACAGTGGATTAATAGGTAAACACGGACATCAGTGGAATCTGTACTGCTGTTCATCAAGTGGAAAATGAGATTTTCCCGAACCCTCCTGTGTGATCCCTCAGCGACTGATCCTTACCTTTACTCCCACCTGGGCAGTATTATTAGGGAGGTGTTTCCCTATTTTTTATTGTTCCTATTTAGCCCAGGGTGAAGACGCCCGGACTTTGTCTTTCGTTCAAATTTTATGGGATCCTCTACGTTTAGTCATAGCTTCGCCCAGATAAAGGTCCCTGCATTATTCTGCCAGACTCTCCCCTTATCCTTTGATGCTATCCCGCCTCCACCTGGCCGATGATCCCTTGATCGATCATTTTTGATTTTCTCGCCATTTTTCGATGATCACACCCCTTCGTAAAGGTGCACTTCTTCTGTCTTCTGCCTAACCTCGACTAATCAATCGATGCCGTTGTTCATCGTTGGCGGTGTCGTTGGGATGGCTCGTGATGGTGGTGGCGTTGGCGTCGTCGATGCTATGGCTAGTATGTGGTGTGGTATGGAGCGGGCGATGGTGGTGATGGTGGAGTGTATCGTCGGCGCCTCGTCGTTTCACCATTCACATTTCATTATCTCAGTTATTGACGCAGTTTAGTGCGAGTTTTTACTATTATAATTAGCATATTGTGCGTTATGGTGGCGCAGTTGAGACGGTCGCAAAGCGGCGATGCGGTCCGCGGCCGCCTTTGATATGGCCGACACCCTCCGTTAACTACCTGCACACTCATACCTAGCTGGCTGATGCGAGAGTTCCCACACACACATACTCACACGTTCATTAAACCGACCTCAGTAGATCTTTTCAGCTTCGGTCAGTCATGGATAATTACGGTACTGTAGGATGAGGGAGAGAATGGGAGGCTTTCTGCTCAGCAAAAAAAATGTCGAAACGCTGTGGTGAACAGCTCATGGGTGTTGGTTTCGGCTGACAACAGAATATGCTACAGCTTAAATGGCTGGGTGGATCCTTACCTAAGTCACAGGTACCGGTTGACCCCCTTAGATTAAGCCATGTATTCGTTGTCGCTGTAGGGCTGTGTGGAGGAGCTGATCCGCCCTCGACTATTCGAGGCTTCGTTGTAAGTTAGGATAGTCGGTTAAGCTGACAATAATTCGAATATTTTTCTGTATTATTAAAACTGTTGGCGATTTAATTGATAAATTGATAGCGGAAGGTATCGTTGATCTATAATCTGTTAAAAAAGCCTTACTCAGATAGCCAATTGTTACTGGAGTATTGGAGACTTTCAGAGAAATTCGCCGTTAATCATAATTTCACAGCAAAATTAATTAGCTCAAAGTTTTCTTTTTTAAATATATTTTTTTCGTTCTGAAAAGATATTTTTATGATGGAGCTGACAATGTTAACTATTGTCTCCAATCTCAGAAAATTCTTCCGTTTCAATGTTCCGCTTAGCACTGGAAAGAGCTTCCATGCAGAACTCCACGCTCCACCCATACGGATTTTTCTTGCTTTTACCGCTAAGGGATTGAGTTCTCAGCTACAGTACAATCCAATTTTTTTAACCCATTGACGACCGCGTGGCCTGCCGGCGGGCCACACCATAACGTGCTCCTGTAGTATTTATATTATTTATCAAGTGTTCTTATAACTTTTTCATGTTTTCAAGTATCACTGAGATCACAGCCTTTTAGAGAAGCTTGAAGCATCGTCGTCCATGAATCGTTCCTTTCCAACTACAGTTATAAGAGAAACTAAAAGTTAATGTAAGGTCAGTATAAAAGGCGCGGTCGCCAATGGGTTAATGATTATCCCTGCCACTGTGGTATTCTTTCAACCTCTTCAGAATCTGTTCCCAGCAGATAGGTCTGATTACCGTAGCGGCTATCGAGTAGACCTAAATTGTCCGATTTTGGCGTTAGAAGCCTTTGATCCTGTTCTCATATGTCATATTTGATAAAAGGAGAGCTGAACATTGCCTGCATTGGACCCGCTTACCTCCCGGACACGCCCCCCAGAAGTGCCAGCCACCCAGCTGGCGGCGGGACTCGTTTGATCTTGTTGTCGCATCTTTGATAAATTGACACCTTAAACATTATTGGCGCGGCGTGATTAAAGCCTTATCAATTTATCACTTTAGTCATACAAACCAGGTCCTAATTAGAGCCATCCGATTGCTTGTTTCTTACTTTGTAGTACCAAAGTATAGTAGCACTTTTTAGAAGTAAACAAGTAGTGTAGGTTTACCAGCTGCGATGAAAGGTGTTCTTAACTCGCTTTTATAATGGAAAATACCTAGAAGAAGACGAATTCAGAACTCTTTTTGCTCAGAAATGAGATTGATTAAGTATTGATTGATCATTAGCAGGAAATTAGGCCTGTTCATGGTGATCGTGGCTATTTTTGAGTCCTAACCTACGAAAGGGCAATGTAATTTCTTTTATTCGCACAGCCTATGTTTTCATGGTGTTTTATTGATCGCTCAGTAAAATATCGATTGATTTGCAGTTATGAAAGGCCATATGAATAAGCGATACACGTCCGGACGATTCAATACATTGTTGACCACTATATACATTGAAAGCTAGTTTTGTCTGACAACTTTTTTTCTGATTTTTGGGATTTTTCCATATTTTCACTGTTGTATTCGATTTTTTAAATTCCGTCAACTGGAAATACCAAAATAATAAAGCTATAATAGGTTTCATGAAATTAAAATTGAAATATTCCAATAAAAGAGGGGTAGGTCCACGCAAAATGAATAACTTTGTATTGACACTACTGTCCTTTTTGAACTTTTTTCCCATTTCCACGATCAATCGATATACTGAATTTACTGATTTATTGAAATCCTTTTGGAAAAATGAAATCACTAGACCAAGTGGATTATCTTTTAGAAGACGCGTCGATGTTGGAAGAGCATGCGCGTTCGCACGAAGAAGGTGAGCAGTGTCCATTGTGCTCGGATCGAACGCTAAAACTTACTGAACACCTGATTCAGGTTGGTTTCATGTTATACGGTAGTTTTTTCATGCTTCTTGTCAAGTTTCTGGGAGATGTTTAAACTATATGAGTATACACCCACACCAATCGTACATTTGCACCTCTTGTAGGAGCACAAAATCGCCGAATCGGCCGTCGAACGACTACTGGCCGTACATCGACCCGAACCATCAAAGTCAGTCTGATCACCCTGTGTTTTTATCAATTTTTAATCTGATTTTCAAATATCTTCTCTATGTATTGCTTTTTATCGACCGATCGGATTGGTCAGTTTAGAAAATCGATTGCTGATGAGCCACTCATATCCTTTTATGTGGTACTTTGGTCCGCCGGCTCTCTTATTATGGCCTTTTTGAACTTCAATCAGGCATTTGGGATCTGATCGCTCTGAAGTGATGATTTCCACCAATTTCGAAGGTTATCGATCGATTCATCGGGTTAGATGCTCCATTGCTGGCCTCCTTTCTCCGTTGTGATCTGAAGCTTGTGGAACCTCTCTTCACTTGGGCCTCCTTTACCCACTGTTGGACAATGTAAGCAGGATTAGTAAGCCATGAACTTAGGGACAGGCTTAGATCTTCCTGGCTGTAAGTTAGGATTCCGGAGATTTTCTTTTTCTGTGACTTCCAAGGAACGTTTATATGTATCGATCAATATGTATTTTTTGTGAGATGACTGGCATTCCTCAGGGATTTTCCCTCATAAAATGGTACTGTATACTATGGTTTTTGAGCATACCAATCGTGTTCTTCCCAATCTATAGAATCATCAATCTCTATTGACTTTTTCCACGGCTCATTGCTGATGGTTAGGCTCATTGGATGACGTCACATCATCATCTCCTTACCACCCTCTCCTCCCACATCTTCATTGATGATAACGTCGTCGTGGTCGTCGTCGTCGTCAAGGTGGTGATCGTCTACCGTAATCGCTTCACTACAGGGGTATCGACAGGGGGGTTGCTGTGTCTCTTCTCCTCACGGGTCTCGGCTCACGTCCGTCTATTTACATTTCTATTCCGTCGCTCTGTGTTCGACGCTCATTTTCCCATTATTGTAATGATTGACAATGGAAGGGCGCTGCTGTATTGCGCCTCCCTCACAGCAATGCTCCTATCGTCGTTGTTGTCGTCGTCGTCAGCCGCTTCGAGTGCCAAGATTAATTCTGAATCTATCTCATCGTGGACATCGCCATCATGGACATGGAATAGTCAGAAACAGGCAACGATAATAATGGACAGGCTCCAAAGGGCTGTGGGATCCTAAATGACCAAAGGCTGGTCGACCGAATGGAGGTTGAGCGATTTCAATGGATGGAAGTGATGGTTTAAAGCGCTTAGGTCGTTGGTATCGCAGGGTTAAAGTGTGGAAGGGGGCGGGGGTGGCGCGGGTTCGCAAGGGATCACGATGACAAAA
This sequence comes from Haemonchus placei, assembly GCA_900617895.1. Taxonomy (NCBI): domain Eukaryota; kingdom Metazoa; phylum Nematoda; class Chromadorea; order Rhabditida; family Trichostrongylidae; genus Haemonchus; species Haemonchus placei. The sequence continues at coordinate 34,809 of UZAF01017494.1, forward strand.
CAATTTGACCAGTGTGGGTTTCGCTTCCTCAGGACTGTAGGGGGTGCGTACTCTCAATCGTTCGAAGGAATTCTGTCACTATGTGTCAGTACACGCGGTAGTACGATCCTGAAGAATCTCCTGACCCTTTTTATCACCCCCGTGGGATGGATTCGGCACATCCATCAGCCTTCGATTTAGGATGGTCAGGTTATTTGAACATTTGTTTTCAAGAGAAGCACGATGAAGATTCGCTCAGGCTCAGAGCTAAAACCATTTTTCTGTGTAGGTCCGCTCTTACTACTTCTAAGAATTACAGTAGAGGCAGAAAAATAGGATTCAGTTTGCTCATCAGCATCCTTCTCGTTTACCATAATTCCATCCTGTGATTTGAAGACAAGCACACTGCTTTAATGCTTCCAAAATGGCTGTTCAGCCCACCTTTTTAGGTTCATTCACACTTAAACCCTCTGGACCAAAAAAGGGACTACTTTAGGGGTCACGTTCAGGGCTTTAAAAACCGAAACCTCACCTTCGAAGCACTTAAGGAACCATCAGGGGAGTCTTTCTTAATCGTGTATAGTGAGGAAATCGTTTCCCGTTCCGTCTGTTATGTCCTCTCAGAAATCGTCGTCGTTTCGTCGGCGGATCCAATTTCTTAGTAACACACTGCTTTACATCATCAGAACACAGGACTGCTTAAATATTTGCGTTCAATGTTTTTTCCTACTTCTCACGTACTGTCTGTAGGTATGATTGATTTCAGCTCGGGCAACTTCACCTATCGTTGTGCTCAATGTACAATGGCGTTTCGATCAGAAAATGCGCTCCGATCACACTCGATTTTACATTTATTTGCACCAACACAACGTTGCTCACTATGTCAGAAAATGTGTTCCAATGATGATGAGCTAAAGGTGAGCACGGCGCATTCCGCTAATCTGGATCCTTTCCAGGAAACTATGTTAGTTTCCAAAGAGTAAGATAACAATAAAAAAGCTAGACTCAAAAACCTCTTTGATTTGTCCTCCCATTATGCCGATTTCCGATTTCCGACTTTCATCCTCCAGTCTCCCTGGAAAGCTCCTAGCCTCCATTGGCGAGGTCACTGCACAAACTTGTTGTTTTGAAGATATTGGGGGCCTGTTGGTGCCCGAATGAAAAGCAATGGAGCTACGAACAACCGTCCTCCATCCCAGCCCTAGTAGTCTGCCATGGCGAAATTTGGCCAAATTTGGATAACCGTAAATGTACTCTGCTACGACCACTGGGAAGGAGGGGCTAGTGGGTTCCACTGGGCTAGTGGGCATCGCAACATCGCATCTATGATGTTACTGTTGAATTTTTATCACGGCCAGTTACTTAGTAGAAACTCTTCTGTAATCCTCGAATTTGAAAGCCGTTTTGGGTATGTGGAAGTGTTTGAAATTGGGCCGCCCACTTTGGGAAGGTGCACGGTTTTTCCGAGTCGGTAAACTCTTTGGGGTTGCCCTTATAAAGAGCTCCTAATAGTGTTTTCTTCTTCCATTTTCCCATCCGTCTTACGATTACAGTAGCTTTCGGCCTGTAGTGTTGTGAAGTAGCATGCCTTCTGAAGATTCCACAGTATCCAGTCCAGATATCCGAACAGTCTGGTCTGCTTTGGGCAAAGATTTCAAAATCTTCGGTCGCGTCACCATTATTCTGCTCCAGATCACACCACAACCGTAATTTTACCCACTGGGATCGATTGATATTGATCGATAGGTTCCACAGAAGTTCGGGTTGTATTACGCAACTGTAATTAATACTTGGCTTTTTTTGCAATCTCGGATTCAGTATTGTTATTGAAGTGATGTTGAGCAACAATTTCTGTTGTGAAAACTGACACCAATAACCTAATTACCTATTAATCATCTTTGGGAACAATTCAGAGACTTTTTCAGACCCATATGGAAAGTGATCATCCGCAAGACGACGAAACAGCCCGGTGTGATTTGTGTGCGGAGACGTTTTCATCCCGAACAGCTTTAATCGCTCATATCAATTCGGTACGACATCTGCATAGGGCTAAGAAGCAACTGGAAGCCCAGGGATCCGTTGATTTAAGCAGTCAGGTAAGTATCGATGGCAAATTAATTGATCGATAAGAAATCGATAGCGAGTGGTGTTGGTTGCGGCGGCGCAATTAACTACGGTATCGCCTTCATTACGGTCATCATCTGTTCGCCGAGAGAAGTGTTAACGGCTGTCGCCGGTCGTTGTAACAATAACAATCGCATGACGTGATGATAACGGACAGATGCATGGGGTGACAGAGCATAGCGGGACTACTTACATCGTACTTGGCCTCGGGAACCTATTTTTCGGGGAATTTTTGGAATTTTTTTCTCGAAGGCAATTCCGCACAACGTCGAGCCTAGACTTGTCGTTCATCGACTTTCTTACTTGATAGTTATGATTGACTTTTTTTCGTTGGGGTTGTTCAGCTTTTTGATATTTCTGAGCGGTTTACAAATCGACTGAGCAGTGACACTCTCCTGATTCACGTCCCTGTACAGATTTTTTTTGCAATTGTAGTGAAACCCTGCCTCTTGGAAGGGACAATCACAACAAAAAATAGCTCGCTGATCAAAGTCTGTCTTAAAAAACTTTGGGAGCCATAGAGCCATTGCGAAAACATTTTAACATGCCGAAATCATCAAAAGGCAGCTTGAATTGGCGTCAGGCCTCCATAGTTGGGATTTGATGTTGCCTAGGCTCGGTTAATATTCAGCATTTCGCTTCGGCTCCGATACCTGATTAGAATTTTTCTTATCACTTTTTATCGCTCACTATCAGCATTTCATCTCTCCTTAACTTTCCTCTCTACTACTTCTTTTTTTACAATTTTCTTTGTTTTGTCTTTCTTTTTTCTTTCTCTTGCACCTCTTCTGAACATTCTAAACTTTTTTTGCCGGTTATTACAGCTGTTCAGTCAGAGGTCTCTAGGACGTGATCTTTTGGCTGGTATATCTGGTAGCAGTTAATACATTGGTTGCAGTTAGATGTTTTGCAAGCTTTGCAGCTTTCCAGCTTTCCATCTCGCAAATCC
>UZAF01017495.1:5992-46318 GCA_900617895.1 Haemonchus placei
CCCCCCGAAGTCGGCACACTACTACTAATAGAGGGTAGACTTTTTTGACGGCGAAAATTTGAAATGATCAGGTATTCCCTCAAGTCTGTGCATGAGACGAAACCCCTGACGTTGCTCAGCACACTTTTAAAGCTGCCAAATTTTTTTTAGCTTAACGATGCAACCCATCGTTTGAAATGAGTGATTTCACCGGATGATTTTACCAGTTAGTTAAGCAGGAGGAAAGAACGCTTGGACGGGTCATTGATCACGACTGGAGTGGAAGTGATCTATTACGGCCTGGTATTCGACATGTACATTTTAGTATACTCTATTTGATAAGATGCCGCTTCTAACATCTCCCAAAACTCACCTACACTACATTTCGGATTCATTTTGCTTTTTACAGAAGATAAGTAACAGGGCTAAGGAAAGGGTGTGAAACGTAGAGCAGGTAGAGGTAGCTAGAGTAGGGGTGAATCGAAGAGGATATAGGGATCTTGTCTAACCCGATTAAGTGGAAAGAGGCCTGAAAAGATTCATACGTATGTAGAGTGTTCTTTCTAGGATTTCTTCTCGAAATAAGGAAAAGAGTATTAGCTCTTCCTATTCAGTTGATTGAATTGTGGTGGTCGGTCCACAAATATTCCCGTGCATCTAGTAAACGACAGGGAGCATATGGTGCTTTTTAGTGGATATCTACTTAACAGTTGGACTTTTCACTTTCGTGCACTTCGCTTGATTTTCTTTTGGGCTTTCTTGGAAGATTACTTCAGATCTTCCTGTCCAAGCTGTTACTGAAATTGGTGATGCTTTTTCATGACTCTCAGAGTAATCCGAAGAGCCTATCCATTAGGGGCGCTCGTAAAATGTAATGGAAAATCTGAACTAGCCATAGTGGCTTAGGTAGAAGACAGGTTTAACATTAAAAACAGCACTGAAGCAATACCTCCACTGATCACAATTCCACTCATCAGAGCCATCCGAACACTGTGCTATACCGTCGCAGGCGTCATATCGTGCTATACACTCCCCATTACGACACGGAAATTGCCATTCACCTATAAAAACAATATCACGATTACTTGATGGGCCCAGATAAGTAAATGGCATTGATCAATCCCATTCCCACACTCGACTTATTCCTCTCCCCAATTCAGTACTATGCCTAGAAAATANGCTATACCGTCGCAGGCGTCATATCGTGCTATACACTCCCCATTACGACACGGAAATTGCCATTCACCTAGAAAAACAATATCACGATTACCCGATGGGCCGCAGATAAGTAAATGGCATCGATCAATCCCATTCCCACACTCGACTTATTCCTCTCCCCAATTCAGTACTATGCCTAGAAAATAGGTATGTAAGAATAAGAAGAACCGTAGACGAAGGTAAAGGCATGAGGACGAATGAGAAGAAAATCGTTGAGCTATAATCGATTCTATCCCCACCTTCCATTGATTACGAGCCTCATATCTCACAATCTCACACCAGCCTTTTTTTCACATACACCATTGACTTCGAAAGTAAACAAATCATTCAAAAGGAAAATATCAAAAAAATCTTTTGCACCAGAAAAAAAAATGAAAGAATGAGTGTTCACCCGGACATTGATTTACAAGTTCTTTTCGCCGAGCATCGTCAAGGTTCGACCGCATGCCCATAGAGGTTTCGAGCTGAAATAAAAGGAACGTTGAAAAACTACTCCCTGAGAAAAGAAAAAGTAAGAAGCAGAGAAAGTGGCATGAGAGTGTAAGGCTACATTTCTGTACATTGTTTCCGAGTATTTTCGTTTGCAGGATGGGGACACTATTATGAGAGGGTGAATTGGTTTACAAAAATTTGTAAAATATTGGGTTGATGCAAAATTATTGCGGATTTTTCGCGGCTTCTTTTCTCTCGATAAAATTAAACTTTTGAATTCGAGATTTTGTAGAAATAATCTTCTCGCTTTCCTTAACAGAAATATGTCTAGAAAGTCATCGTCATATACGCCAAATTATGCTCTATTACTTCGAGAAATGTTGGAATGTGGCACACTCATAACGTGATCTCAACGAATTTTTCGGCGATAGAACAGTCAGCCAAAGCCGAATAAGGAATGGAATCTGCTTCTGCGGTCTCCCTATTCAACAACAGATACTTCTATGGTTTATCACTTCGATCGCCCTTTGAAAAATTGGTTAACGAACACAACTTTCGACGAAGTGGACGGCTAGATGGCCAACGTCAAGGCGTGATCGCCTCCAAGAATCGCAGCTACTTCGTCTGGGGGCATCCGACTGCCTAGCAAATGGGAAGCAGTGCTTGACGTAGATGGTGGATATGTTACAGAGCAATTACTTGAACATGTCTTTCCTAGACATTTCTATCGTTTCTTCAAGTAAAATTTGCTAAAAAAACGCAATAATTATGCATCAACCTAATAACTTCAGACCAGCTACATACTGATAACGAAAACAGCTCCCGAATCCCTTTATGTAAGTCTAGGGGAATCTTCTACTTTGGAAGGGATTACTTTTCATGGCGGTAGTGACTCTTACCGATGAAGCCAATAACTACTACGGTAACTGAAGAGCCATCAAGAGCAGTTGGGATTCTACGAAACGTCTCCATCCTGCACTACAACTTCTGTGACGAATTTTGTATAAGAGTTGCATGCTGCCTCTCAAGGCAGCCCTTTATCACTTGGTTGAATAGGAAGAACGAAAAGGGCCCACTGATTTTGAAGGTGCCCTACCCCACACCTGAGGGTACCTCTTACTTGAATAGATATCTGAAAGCAGGCGGAAGGAACCTACGGTTTTGGTGAAACTACAAAAAGTCTCAAGAATCAAGGGCCATCTCTACCTGAAGGTGCCCGACCCCAACAGCTACCTTTTTGCTGACTTGCATACGGGTTCTAACAGGGGTTCGTCCGGACATAAAAACCGATGAAAGGCCATTTCATCGGTTTTTATTATTTTTTTCAAGGACCGTCTGAAGCCATTTTTCCCTAATGGAAAGAAAGGCTCCCATTCAGCATGAAAATTAGAACAGTCGTCGATTCATCACTGCCGAATCTCATTTGAGGGATTTCTTCTGAATCAGAATGGCACGCTTTATCTCATTATAGCGTAGCAATTGAAATTCTTTTCTGGGAGCAATGAGGAATTCGTAGGCAAACAACAAGGTAGCCTGAGCATGTAAATATTATGGTTGGTAAAAGGTGTATGCGTTCACTTAAAAAGATGAAGTCCTTGCCATAAATCAATTCTGCGTCTTCAGGGTGCGCCCTAGACTCAGCTTTCATTCCATTTCATAGTGGGCGCATTTGTATGTGGATTTGGCCTATATAATGACTTGTGATGGCCAGCCGATGTACAAGTTATAGCTAATAATCCTCTCAGACGAGTGTGATACCAGTAAATGTGGTAAACCGATCTCGAGGTCTGGAAGGTTGGTTGGTATAGGGAAGTATCGCTTCGGGATTCGATCCAATATTGTGTGTTCTACTACACCGACGCCGTCCCAATACTACAGTATAGATCTAAAAAAAATGAAGTAGCAATTGGAATTACTCTAAAAATATTATCTATGAGTGCAGAGACGAATTTCAAGGCTTGAATCACAAAATTCAACTGTAAGGAGAAAACGATCTGCGATTCTGATCGGACAGAGCTCATTTCTAGCCCATATTCTTCCGGAAAGCAGAGCCTAATCCCAAAACAACCCAACTCATCATTTTCTCATTCCTCATTCGCTTCGTGTTCCTCCCAACCCAGAATCTATATTTTCGATTGAGCGTGAAATTTGGATTACAATAAAAAGCCTTCTCAAATATTTCAAGTGGAAATGGCTCCACCGGCCAGTCTCAGATAAGCAAATGGACTTCGTCGAACGCAATTGCTTGACAAGAAAGCAATTCTTCTCAGCAATAGCGACATATAAGAGGGATGAAATCATGGACATCCCTTCGGGAGGGTCTTACAACAACCTCCACTAGAGCCTAGTCACCTGCCGAAAACATCAGAATTGCGACGGAACCAGCTGGTGCTTCTCTGTTTCTCAATAGAGCATACACGAATCCGACTTTTTGAGCCAGCTCCACATTAAGCTCTATCAACGCTGGTCAGATTTTGATACCTAGTGATAATAAGCCTTATTTAGCGACTGCACAAAATAGATGTCGTTCAAGCAGCCAAATTTTGAGTAATGAAGGACGGTAAATTAGGATATGGAATATAGAAACTGACAACAACTAAAAACCACTGATACAGGGACTTGAACAGCGGAAAGAAATTCACTAGATGTTTGCAAAGATGATAACACATATGACAAACAATGATAAGGACTGATAAAGGCTGATGAAGGAGGTGCAAAAGTGCTTGTGCTACCCCACTTTTTGCACCCTTGTCTATGTAGTAATGCGTTCACAGTAATAAATGATAGAAGCGAAGGGATGAGCGACCACTTAATATGACCAAACCCCAAGAATATATGGTAGGGAGTGATACCAAGTGATAAGGGGTAATGAAACCAAGCAAGACAAAATCCGTTTCCCAACATTTTTTTCCGAAGATTATGATTTTGCGATTTAATCCTATCGATGAGAAAGTAAGTTAATGGACCTTCTTTCTCGATATCATCGGCAACAGTCCTTATTTGGCGATAACAGTAAAGGTTCTGCAACCAGCAATAAAAGAAATCTTATTCAGTTCCTTGTAGGCAAAAGATAGGGAAGATTACTAGCCTACGATGACGATAGTGATACGGTGAATCACTAACGTTCTAAATTTCTCACTGAAAGGATTAAGGAATTTTGGTCGTGTTGTCATGTGCTTGGCCGGCTGTGGGCATATTACCCTAGATGTTGATCGGAGAATGGAATAAACAATGGAGGAAGGCAGTAGAGATGTCAGTGTTGGCAGTGGAATTTGACGTTCCATCTCTAGGCCAATTCATCAAAGCCCACCAAGTAGTGCACGCCACATTTTGCACCAACAGATCGACCGGCTACCAAGGGGTATAATTTACATAAGGTGAAGAGGCAAGAGCATAAATAAAAAAAACAACGTTGACTCTCTCTGTATTTCAGGGAATCGCTCAGTTGAGCTGAAAACCGAATTTCGCCGACTTTTCAAGAACTTCATTTATTTGACCTTTATTGTTAGAAGAGTCTGTCCTTTTGCAGAGTTGTGATTGTCTCCTTTTTTTCTATCACTGGCCACCTTAGCAGATCATACAGTTTTACTTTAATCAGCAAATACCATCTTCATGTTTACATAGTGGGGAGCCTGCCCATGATTTTCTATTTATCTGGCGATGTTTGTTCCAATACTGACCACTGGCAGGCCCTTCGTTGAAAAAAATACTACCGAGTAGTCCTCGGAATTGACTTGGTGCTCTGATTAACCATTGTGCCCTACCTCCACTATGCGAAAGCGTCTCAATAGATTCAACAGATCTGAGTTAATGTCGAAATTTCAGCCTCAGATTGGACTCGAACTCGTGCTTGCGCTTTTATCGCACTATACTCTTCATCACGTGCCCGCAAGTGTTTGGGCTCCTTATTGTTCGGTATATCTAATAGTGTCAAATCCAATTCATCATGTAAACATGACGTATTTACTCCTCAAAAGAACCAAGCGCTTAGTATAAACGGCTTGTACCGCTTTACCAGTATAATTACGGTAATGGGCCAAATACGTGACACACCATAAGCTAATGTTGGATCAAATTTCATCATGTATTGCATTGCGCGTTACTCCCATAATCGCTGACATAACTTTTTGAAGGTGCTGTCGACACCAATAACTGCTCCTTTCATATACTGCGTGCGTTTAGTCACCACCTGAGCTGATTGGTCCCTTGGATACACCCCGATATTTTTGCCGCTCATTGGGTCACGTATGAGTATAAAAGCCACTATAGGAGGAAGGTGGGGGTCGTATCCGCTCATTCTGGCAAAGGAGTTTATCACACTGACCGCCTAGCTTGCAGTAGGTTATTTATAAGAGAGAGCTCGTTTCTTTTTTTTTTTTTTGAGGATACGAGAGTATCCTCAGAAAGAAGAAACGGTAGAAAGGGCAAAAAGCGTCGCACTGAATAAAAATTTAATGAGCGTCAAAGGGTCTTTTGCACTTGGGCCCCTAAAAATACTCCTTTCACCCCCTATGTTTACAGCTTATCGGACAATCATGAGGATCATGACGCCTACGTATTCTGAAGAAAAATTCAGAAGTTTGCTTTTGTAGGCTGAGCATTCTTACGAAAGATGACATGCTAGATTCGTATCGCAGAATATGAAAAGACATCACAGCAGGTAATTAAATTTGTGAAAATTGTTTAGTTTCATGCTGAAGGCTTGGGATCCGTTCGATATGAACACGCTTCCGCGTCCCCCGATTTTTTGGTTCGCCGGATAACCGCTACCTTACCTCTCTGTTCTAAAAATCTTGAGAAACAGTACTAGATCATACTGCCCTCAAATTAGGCAGGCCACGCCGAGACTATTCCATTACGCTGAACTTCGAAGACGAAATGAATTTGTCAGCAGTCAGTTTCTCTGCTGAATAAGATCTGGACCCACAAATCAGTTCTAGGGAAACCAGGGAAAGTGGTAGAGGGAGCAGTCTTCATTCTATGGTTAAGAATTGTCAAAAAGAAGTATAATAAGCTTTTTGGATTCAAACCACTGCTACTAAGGGACCAATCGCCAAGAAATCCATCCACGTAAAGTTGATGCTTTTCCAAAAAACCAATTTATCGCACGTGTCTTATAGATGTAGATATGTATGTTTTTCACATCCACGTGAGCCACTTGGTTCCCAGGAGCGGTCACAAGGAAAACAATTTGTTCAAAAAGCCACAAAAACATGGGTCTAGAGTGGTTGTGGAGTAAGTAGGCAAAAGGGTGATTCAAATGCTTCAATAATTCCAAATGAAAATCGAGTAAGCGACGCATAAGAGAGAAATCCGCCAAGTTTTTTCTTCAGTTTCAATGGCAGTCTGGATATGGCGTTTCGAGCTTCGCTCTGCTACACAATGGAGGAGAGAGGCCTAGAGAAATCAGCTGATTGCTTTGCGGGTGGCACTGAATGGCTTGCAAACCCATCATTGGAAAAACCATTTTCCTATAAACTTGAAAATGGGACTGTAAGGCGAAGTTTCTTTCACAAGGAAGTTGATTAGTATGCAACCAAAAAAAAACAAAAAAAAATTTTTTTTCTCTGAGAAGTAATTGACTGTAAATAGTAATGTCAAGACAAAGAAATGAATGAAACCGACCTGTGCTGTTAGTTGTTCAACTAAATAGAGAAGAATCGCCCATAAAACGGCCACCATTTGTGTTTCCATAAGGTCATCCAACTGAAGAGCGCTCTGAAGTCGCCTATCCAGGAGGGCGGCGATCGATACGTGTCCTGCCTGAGGCTCAGCGAGGGGCCCAACAGCCGCCAGCTAACCACCACCAGACGTCTTCTGTTGATGAAATACTGCCCACCTCAATAGCTATGCATATTCGGGCATATTTTCGGGATACACTAGTACCATCAATGGGAAGGAGGGATGGAGCAGGGGAAGTGGGTCCCTCCTCTGTTCTATATGCCGAAAATATTAATCTCATGTGTCAGGTTCAGTTTCCTTCGAAAACAGGTAATCCTGAATGGATACCAATATACTCTCGACCATGGTTAACGAGTTATAGTACATGAGTAACAGCTAGCATCCCCATGTTATCGCATGAAGCAACTATCCGACAATACAATTATACCAGATGAAATATGAGTACGTGGCGCATCTTCGAAAAATCAAACACTTCCAATCTCAAGGTGACTTCAGGAAGGCTCGTTTGAGAGCGGTGAAACGGTAATTCAGCAAAGATAACGATAAACTATGAAAGTAAGACTATTAGTTCACATTTAAAAAAAAAAATCCACCAAAAGTTTGAATGAAAAAAATTGGGTGATCAAGAAAAAAATTAATTTTTGAACAGTCAATAAAAAACATTGATTGGTCAAAAATTTGGCTCAATGCGGCCATCAATTCCGGTGATTCAAGGGAGTGTACGAGAAGACAAGTGCAACTGACCGTTCATACACGTTCATACTTGCTTGTATGTCATCACATTCGCAACATAACCAGTTCAAATCTACAGACCGATACCCACATTACTACAGTTTCAGGTATATCATGTTATGACATGATGCGTCTTGTGTCTTTGGTTACGCGTTTATCGGGAGGCGGAGTTTACCAAGGAGGTGGAGTTTACGCCGCTTCTACCTACGACAGTCTGTTATTACGCTCGTAATAGCTTTTTTTCTCATGCTGGCTCATTTCTTTTCCCCAATAACAGATATGCAATTGTACGTTGGCATGAACTCTATTCAGAGGCATGTACACCTTACCAAGCATATATTACCTACAACTGATGGGAACCCGAGTTCCGCTTTAGATCAATGGCTTTGCGTAGAACACATTTCGAGAAAGCAGATCGTTTTCTCACTGTGACACGCTATGCACTGTGTAAAGTACTTCACGTTATGTAATGCTCCAGGAAAATGATTATCCAGAAGTTTTTCCGGAGACAAACGAATTCATCCCTCCGACATGATGTTCACTTTGCAGTGTCGGGCACTACAGGCACAAAAAGTAGAAGCAATTTCAATGAAAGCCAAAAAAGGGCAAGTAGCCTTGGGTTCTTGAAGTGGATTGGTTGAAGACTATACTATTACTACTACTTAGATAGGGTGAATCATTAGTCATTGGTAGAACCTTTAAGAAATATTCAATGCTACATTGGAAGGAATGAAGAGCACGGTCCCTGTAAGGCACAGATACGAGTACTGTCTGAGACCAAAGTTTTTCTGAAAACTCAGATTCCTGTAACGCTTAGGCTTTTTAGGCTTCATAGTGCTTTTGACAGTATTGGTCTTTCGTGAACCTATCGAATAGCTGTTCCTTGAACTCAAAAATTAAAGTGTACAGCTCAAGCGTCTAGAAGTCAGAAGATTACGGGTTTTGATCAAGTGAAATCCAGCCGATCTGCTGATTGAATCAAGCTTCCTCTTCCCGGAGCAGTCTGGTTTCAATTAGCAAATCTCGAAAGGAAAGAAGGTTGAACGAGGTTGAGTTCGACCTGATTGGGTATCAGCTCGAGATCCTAATCCCAGGTTTTCAAGTCTGGACCCCAAACTGATATCCTCTATGCAAATCAAACGTTGAATCGCTCCGGTTTCCCATAACTGGTGCCAGACTCTGTGAAAGGTGTTCTGTGAAAGTAACAGAACTGACTTGAACGTCACCTGGCTATCACATTTCACTCCATAGGCCACATACGCCTTTCTGACGCCAATAGGATTTTAAATGGAAACCGAGTTCTTGGGAACATTCTAAAACGGGAATTACCAACACCAGGGCACTTCACTCTACTTTGAAGATCAGCAAGTGCAGGTGAAAGTTCGAGAACTTATCCATCAAATATATGGGCTTGTGCATGGAAAGAGAGGAGGCTGGCTCCCGTATGTTATGCACAGTTTTCTTAGGAATTGGAAGCTTCATTGTCTTTTACACTTTGATTTCTGAAGACTGTACTTTTATTCGGCGAGAATATCACATTCCCCCAAACAGGTCTTATTTGACAACGATCAGAAAATTATACAAGAAACTATGGAAACATGTTTTCTACTAGTACAAATGTGAAATGTTTCAAATATACGGTAATTTTAGGGACAAGGAAACAAATCAAAGAGAGAAAACCTTCATGAATACACATCTCTTTCCAAAAGAAAAACACTACGGCAAAACAAAATTGTGAAATCAGAGAACATAAATAAATACCTAGACGGGAATACGGTAATTTGTTGTAGGACTCGAAGCAACTTATTGAATCCAAGCACATCCAAATGCTGCTTCATTAGCATTAAATCGGAATTTTACGTTAAGCTTTTGAATAAAAAACAAAAACCCTTCTGGGATTTTCAAAACTCGCTCTCGAGCACCACGAAACGATCACTCAAGTACTCTAGAGGGAAAATGGAAATCTATCGGGAAGACGCACGCAACGTAAAAAAAAAAACAAAAAGAAAAGCAAATCGTTAGGCCACTTCCACACTTCGTACTGGGGCTCAAGCTGAATGGAGGACGGAAATTGATTATATGCGCGCAAAATCAATACCCATCCCAAAGCATGGAAGCAACCTCAGCTAACGCCTCTTCTACCTTGATACTCTATTGGCCCCATTATTTACAAATGAATTTATAATTTTTCTGTTCTATCAAAAGTAGACCTTCTGGAATAAGCGGGGCACACCGGTGCATGGTATAAAGGAGCAAAGAGAGCACGAATGAATTTATGAAATATACATAACAAGGCGTCGAACCGCGTGAAATACACCGCATTTCACCATTGCTCCGCGAAGCTCTTCTTAGCCTTCTTGACCGAAATCGTTCTTAAACTGCTCCAATTTCGTCAGATCAGCAGCGTTTACAGTCGGCTTCACTGTCGCCAAAGACCTCAGCATATCATGCTGAAAGAAGCGTTGTGGTCAGAGGGTTTCACCTTCCATAAAATGTTAGGCATTATCCACGTTTAGGCATGGGTCAGAAAGAGCCGTAACTACACTCTTCGAGCTCAGGCCAACAAATGTTCATGACAACTATGCATTCTACATCCCCAGCACACCATCCCTGCTACTACTCCTAAAATGAGATGAAAAGGACATACTAAAAGAATCGATTGATCAAATTGGACTATACCCTAACTAACTCATCGGTACTAGGATTACCCCGGTCTCCTACACTGCCACTAAGCAATCAAGAAGCGCACATTTCGATTCGCTGGGTTTCGCCTTCGGGAGTAGGAGGCACTTGAGACTGCTTTACGAGCAACTTTCCTACCCATAATCACAGGTGACCACTCTGCTCTTTCGAACGTATGTACATGGAGCAGTTTCACTTCTCAGTTATTTCCTCTTAGAATAATCCCGAACTCTACACTCAACTACACTTACCATTGTAAGTATCGGTTCAGCTAGTTTATCACCGGGTACATCCAACCAGCTCATCGGCATCGCTCCACGGTCACCTGGACTGCATGGGGCAAGCAGGTCGTGCACAATCACCTTCGGATCTGATGGTGATGGTCCACTCACATATCTAAAAAAGTTTTCTGATGAGCTGGAACTGTGGTAAAATTCCAAGGAAACACGAACTTGAAGTGGGTAGCTGATTGCACACGTCGAATCGGTTGCATCAACGCATCTTTCACAAGAATGTTAATATCGTAACCGGAATAGCCTTCTGTACGCTCGGCTAACAGCTGAAATTGAAGAGCTCTACAGAACAGAAAATAAAATTTTCAAAATATTACGACTTAAGGACGCATTTACTGTGACTTCGCAAATACTACGATCATGGGGAGCTTGGGATCGTTTGCAGCCTCCGAGAGAAATCTCCATGGGGGAGTTTCGCTTGCCAGGAGAAGCTCCTGCTCACTGCTGCAACCGAAGCTTTCTGGCCTTCCAAAGAAAGGGCGTGGCCAGAAAACCCTGACGCGAAATGGGTTCGAACGACTGGGGAACACTATTACATGACAGTTCAACCACCTAATGCGCAGGGTTAAACCCACATGAAGCTTGGCATCCTATTGCAAAATATTTTTCATTTCCCCGTCCTATGTCTATGCAAACCTAGCCGCTCCTCCTGAGATTTTTTCGGGGGCAACGGGGGAAAATCTGAACCTTACGCTGTTCTGGTGGTCTATGCGATGAATTGCCATAAATCTTCGGTATTATGAGGCGATAGGAATGAGGAATATTAGCTCACCTAATGGTGAAATATTGTATAGTAAGAAATGCCATCATTTGCGCTAATACCACTGACATCTGATTCTCAAACTGATTACCTTATAATCGTTATCTGTAAGGTTGTTATTATTACGGCCGACATCCAAGCGGAACATATCCTTGCGTGCATTCATCTCTGGCAGAGGAATGTAAATCCTTTTCTCGAAACGCCTGAAAGCCGAAAATTTCTAACACTCCTCCAACTTCTTGTATCTGACAGTTATCACTCAACAATTACAGCTACCGCACAGCCTATGACAGTCAGGAAATCATTGATTAACAATGGTACTTGAAGTAACGGTCCGCAAACCACGTCAAAAAGGGTTACTTTTGATAACCACTACGTAAAAAGCCGTATGATCCATCATGAGCCGCATCCCATGATGAGGAGGAGTGGACTTGGGTCAGAAAACTTCGCGACAACATAGCATTAATTACCTTCGATTCCGATCGAATTACTACATAAAGCATAGGTGTACAACTAATTGAATAAGCCATAGCAACGTAACTACTCAAAGATGAGTAACTATAGCAAAAGGTACGGCTGTTATTGAGCTCGTAATCATGCCTATTAGTGGAGATTTTGTTAGTTGTCCTCTGTCATAGACATCGGTGTAACTATTAGAGCGCGCCTTCCAAAAAGCCAAGGTTGTTTGAATGAAAAAGAAAGGAATGAGACTCAAATTACGATAGCTACTTTGAAGTGCTGCATCCCTGAGTGCTTGCTCAAAGTGAACTCGGTTTACTACATCTAACACTCCTTCTTTCCGAAACTGTCACACAAAATGCACCTTCTTATAGCAGCGTCCAGAATCCATGGGATATTCGTGGCCCCAAGTACCAGGATGCCATCGTTATTGAGGCCAACACCTTGCATTTGCACCATAAATTCCGTTTTAACACGACGTGCGCTCTCGCTTTCAGTGTCCGATCGTGAAGCGCACAATGAGTCGATCTAAAGCATTTACATAACAACACAGAAAAATGCATGAAAAAAGCGACAACATGTGGTAGTTATAAATTCTAAATTAGCTACATGGGAAACGAGAGCAGCCAACTTTGGAGACTTCTAGGAAACACTAGAAGAAATCGAAAAACAAGAATGAAGTAAGCTCGAATTGAGCTAATGGCTCCATAATTCAAATAACAAAGCTTACTAGGCAGTTATCACTGACTTATTACAAAGTTCGATTTCCCTCAAGAGTAGGTAATAAGTTTAGAGTAAACGTATTACCTACTCTGGAAGATTGTATCTGGGACAATACTTAAGTGGAATTGTATAATGAGAAATGGAAGTTGTCTTGAAGGCATATTTTGCAGTAGTGCTTGTTTGTTGCTTTGTTGCTGCGTTCTGTTGTACGAGCGAGTACAGGAAACTCGTCCGGGGGGGGGGGCAGTCCTGACGAGGGCGGGGTTCCTACATGTTGTTATTGCTCATTAGGGTGTATAAAGGGATTTTTCGCTGCAATAGCGCCTTATATCCACCAAGCTCACTCCTCAATACCTCATCAATAAGCTCTAGGGGACTCATTTTCTTTCAACAACAAAGCGACCTACTGCTCTCGCCTGGTCGACACCAATATAAACAACTTTTTCGACCAGAACGAGGCTGCTTACTGAGCCGCTTGACCCTCCAGTTCTTTTGTGATCTCGCTGTCATAACCGCATATTCAAGGTGATCAACCTTCACCAGGTGTACAGCCAGAGGCGAGTCCATCGAAAAATTCTTGACAACTGTCACGTACAGATGGATAAAAAGAACCAATGACAAAACGTCGAGCGTTTAGCAATTCAATCAGTTGGCGCCACGCTTTCAGTGACTCCCTTATATATGGCCTCAACAGTGGACAGTTCACCTTGCTTGCAGAACGAGACCCTTCATTACGGAAATCGTACACCGCTGGTCATTTTTCCCACCCTCATTGTCCAAATAAGAGAAATTTGAAATAGAATCCTTGATGATGATGCACGCGACTGTTTTTTCGATGACCTTGGTTGAAGTGAAGGGAAATATTTCAGCAACGCGCAAATTAATCCATTATAATGACGCAAAATTGCGTCCTGAAGCTCACTACAGATAGGTGATGGGAAAAACCCTTGTCGTGCAAAACACAAGCACCTCCGCTAATCTCTCGATAAAAGCTCATTGAACAGAAAAAAAAATAAGATTAATGATGAACCTCGTCGATGAAAATGATGGATGGTTTGTGTTCCCGAGCAAGAGCGAACAGATTCTTCACCAATCTAAAAAAAATTGATAACAAACGTGACCACTCGCAGGTACAAATTGCCCCCCTTCATTCCAAAATCAACGAAAGAAGTGGACTATAATAGCAGCATGGACCAGTATTGAGGCTTTAGCGTAAGCTATCTTTCTTGCGATGTATTTCGGAGATTTATGTGAGACGAGTTACCCAAAGCTACCACTCTTACATACAATTAAGAAACTCTGCGGAAATTTCTACAGCTCAGATCAAGTGGATATCAGATCCTTACCCCACCACTGAAACCATAATGTTGGAAGCCAGTTGGAAGGCAGACTTCAGTCCATACTTGCATTTTTTGCATCTCACTCAATTGATGGGCATGAAAGGGTCAAGTCCATTACACTTATACTATACTATACATAGGTGAATCCATTTGCAATAAGCCATGCCTACGACTTCTGTTCAAGATTGCAAAGCATACGAGTCCATGCTTAGCAAGACACGACCTTTTGGCGAAGTCGGCTATAAAAAAAAGAACGCTGCCTCATGTAAACAAATAAGCGAACAATGCAAAGTTCAGTTCAAAGCAAAGGTTACATGTCCTGCTAAACCTTCCCACCCACAAACGGGAATTGACTAGCCGGTCGACCAATTCCCCCAGCACCTTTCGCTCATACCCGTGCTTTTTCTCCAAAACCTAGATGCAGGCTCAAGCGCTTATTTGTCTCGTGGGACTTCATGAATTACTCCCTTCGACTTCCCCACAATGCGATTCCATTCTTCCCACCTTTCTTTCCCTTTTCACTCCTTACCCATCCCACCGAAGGAAATCATTCGAGAAATTAAGTAAATGAAAGAGATGACTCTATTCTATACTCTACGTCTCCTGTACGAAAGAGACGAGAAGAGAGAGACGAAAATAGTTGGCGTCCAGTAGAAGTTTCAGCAATCACGGTCCCCTCACTCGAACATGTGGTAATATTGACGAGGTATTGATGAAAATTTGTAGCGACCCTTTTGCCCTGACAAGAAATGCAAACAACTCTCTAATGCATAGACACCACAAAAACCTTGGCTCAATTCCTACCCAGTCCAAAAATTTTGGAGTGAGCCACAAGAAAATTATTTCATTAAATGTGAATCCAGGAGATCAGACAAGTTTTTGTATCGTACTGCGCCGATTCTTCAAGAAAGTGGGATTGAAATATGAAAATTAGAATCTCACTCAAACAAATCATCTCTGGCAACCCCTCTGGGAGACTAGGATCTAAGGGGGATGAGATCAATGAGAAACAAGTGTTTCCTACGGCTTTGGTCCTCAAAACCATCATTGAAAACATATGTGATGACAATTTCACTCACTTTTCTGATTCACCAAGCCACTTTGACATGAGATCTGATGACGATACAGAGAAGAACGTCGAATTATCTGCTTCTGTTGCTACTGCTTTTGCGATATACGATTTACCCGTACCTGGTGGACCAAACAACAGTATTCCTCGCCATGGCTTCCGATTGCCTGGAATTATGTACGAAAAATGAGTTATAAAAAGAGAAAACGAGAGAACACTCATCAAATTGATACGCTAGACTTTTTTCTTTTGATTTTCTGGAATCTTCTCTAAACACTTGGCAAAATCATCTCATAATACAGACAATAAAGGTCCACAATGAAGACACTTGATTTCTGTTAAAATGATACGATATATGTTATGGAATGCAAACCTATTTCGCTCTACCAGTTCAGAACAATATCGATTGCTCGTCTGGAGAAAGCCACATGCTTAATTTCCCTCACAATTATGGGTTCGATTGAGAGTACATCTGACCTACTCTGTAGAATTGATAGCAACTTATAGTCATTATTACGTCATTGTCTCCAAAGCAACTTCAGGACAAGTCAATGGACTCTGAGGGAAAGAAAAACAGCTTCGGTATAGTCCCATGAACAGCACAATTAAAATGTTGTGCCACAAACAATAAGGCTACCATTGCCTCTAATGGCAACAATGGGACCGATCAAAACTGATTAGTTACGCCTCCCGTTTCTCTACTTAAGCCTATACTACCCTACATTGTATGCTAGATTGGTATGATTTGGTTTCCAACGCTCTATCCCTGACTCATTCGCCTTTGCAAACATTTTGTGCTACACAGACCTTTTTCCGAATGCTGAATGTATGACGACAGAAGCATTTCTCGTAATAGATTCTGCATTTAACGTTTTAACGTTTTAACGTTTTAAACAAACTTTTTGAAGAATCTCATTTTAGCTCGCAACATTTGAAAGCTTCATCAGCCAAGGATTCGTTACGACTTTTCAATTGAACGGTGAACGCCCTTGGAATTAGAAATTCTTGGAACCAATCCATTAGTCCTAGCTTAATTATGTCCAAGTCTCAAAACAATTAACTCCCAAATTTTCCAGGAAAGGACGAAAACATAAGCTCCAGTACGTTCTCGCGAACGAAAAGAACAGCCATATGCAAATGAGCAATTCCTTCCCGAAATATACGCTCAAAAAAGGCTGCATTCTACTTTTTTCCACTTTTACACTGACAGCATTAAAAGAAGTCAAATAAAATTGGTTGACTGAAGGTCCATTAACCGTTCTTTCATCTCTCTCGGTACGGAAATCTCTCCTACAGTTTCAAAGGTCAAACCTCACAAGGTGGTGATAAGGAGCACCCAAATCGCGCCTGCACATTTTTTTACTGTTATCTTCCCTCAAAGATCCCGAGAGCTATGTATTATACTGCTACTACATAGTGCATTTGTAACAATTAGGAAGCTACTACAACGTTAGAAGCTCTCAGGATTCACGGCATTGACCTCTCAGAGATTACATGTGCCTCTCCCATTAAGACCTAAAACTGAAGTTTTTCACCTGACCAATGGACTAAATGATGCTGTTCCTCATCGGGTAACGACAACTTCAATGGCCTTATAGCAGCATTAACCTGTCATGTGCACATGCCGGCTTCGTCAAAGGATTTGAGCAGCCTGCGATGCATTTCTTCCGGAGTAAATTATGAATACCGAAGAACTTTGTTCGTGAAATACCCCGAATGAAGTGCTTTAGGCTGCATAAATTCTGTCATGTAATGATACTTCTCTAATAGTGAATGCAACTTTAAAAATCTACAATATTGTAAATGTAGTTATTTCTAAGCCGCTACGCACATCGCAGTACTAAGGAAAGCGATATCCAATCATCCTTCCTGTGCATCTACCAGAATCATGACTAGTTCCTTGTTTCACTGTTTCATTGAGCATCAAAGCGGCAGAGCTTGTAGAGCGACAAGCAAGTACCAACTCCAACCGTCTCTCTATTCGGTGCGCAATAGGCCATGGAGTTATTCGTGTCAGAGGATGACAGTGTTCATTGAAGAATGTCAATCTTCCTTAGAGAACAGAGACAATATGGATTTGTTAAGGCTCGAAGCGAATGTCAAAGTGCGAAGCTTAAAATTGACAATCGAGGAGGTCTGTTTGTAGTTCGCAAGTGAGAATGAGTCGGTAAATCTTGAAAAATCTGCGCAAAAGTTTCTTCCTTATACTTAAAGAACTTAGTATAACTACGGACATAGCGTGGGATACTAAATCATACCACGTCCAGGGTAGATAGGGCGAGTAGCCAAGGAATCAAAGACGGAGAATCATTGGTACTCAGTGAGAGAGATTGACCAGCCACGTGATTACGAAAGGGAAAATTTACTCTTCAGAAGGAAGCGGCATATCGCTAACAGCGCCTACCGATGCTGGACCACTACGAAGACACCCATATCACGTAGAAACGTTACCTTACGCTTCTGTAGCTGCTTATTGCCAGTAAGATTCCTGTTTTGAGTATAACCATACTCCATTTTTTGTACTCACACACTCGATATGCGTAAGAACCATAATTAAAAGGGAGTACTTCCTCATTAGAGCTTAGCAACCGTAGAGCTAACTGCTTGGGGAGGCCGCCTACGCTCGCAGCTTCACCTTGGTGAATCGATCAACGCATATTAATTCTGAGAAAATTCTAATTATAGCGTTCCACTTCTAATTGCATTTATTCGCTTCTCACAGCACTGGGCACAAGAGTACAAGTACTACTATCGGCTATTCCCAGCACGGACACCCTGAACATCCATCATCACGCTTTACTACTGATCACAACATGACTCAGAAGCCATGTGACTCGTTCAGTGAATCAGTTTCTGGCTCTGTGAACTAGCTAGATCACGAAGCCAGGAACTGATTGTAATGTTCCCTATCCCTTTGTAAGTTCCCAGTTCTACTTCTTAGTGGACTTCATCTTCGATCAGTTTGAGGAAAAACCCCTTACTCGGGCACATTTCGCGGTTTATTGCAAAGTCCATTTAGAAAATGATTTCTGGAAAAGCTTTAGGTGGTTAAGAAAAAACTATTCATTCCACAGAACGACCTTCGACGGACAGCACAACGACGGACGTGTGACTGACAAATGACAGACCTGATCTCCGAGACCGCTCACCCCATGAAATTTCCAATCCCTCCGACTGAAATGCAAGCTCATGTCAATCGGCCAACTGGTCGTTATTTCACAATACCCAACAAACTTCGGAACACATATTACCGAGCATGAGCTCTTTTTCTTTGTGCCAACAGCGCTTTGACAGGCATTTCACGCCATCGCGTAGAACCGAACTGCCAGTTGCCCACTTCTCGGATAGTCCAGGCTTGTCCACAACCATCATGGCTGAATCGAAATTTGAAGTGCGGACCCGGAAAGTGGAGGGCACAGCTGCTACTGGAGAGCAGCAGTGAATCGATTGGCTTGCAGCCGGGAGGCTTGCCCTGCCTGTCGTAGCCCTTTCGTTGTCGGCGCGCGCCGCGAACAAGGCGGAGCCGACGTCTGTCTCGACGAGGGCTCAGGTCGACGACGAGACGCGCCAGACATAAGGCGACAGACGACGGACGCAGTCACGAAACGCGTTAACGTCGAAGCAGCAGTTTCGTCACCACGCTGAATAACAGCCAGAATCCCTACTGCCAAGTCCACTCCGGTGACACACGACTATAGTCGGTAGTCGGCAAAAATGTGGAACTCGTCCGAAATTGATGAAGCCTATGCGAATATGACGCATGTTTCTGCACCGTCACCACCGCTAGCTATTATATTCGGTTGTTTTACACTTATTGGTATTGTCGGCAATTTGGCATTATTCCTCTATATTCTTATCCATAAACTCTATCAAAATTTTATTTCATCGCATTTCATTGCCCATTTATGTATTACAAATCTTGTAGCTTTAATGATTCTGATTCCCATATTTCTTTATACATTATGGACTGGAGTTAATGTATTCCAAGAGAGCAACTTCATGTGCCGATTACAAGTGAGAATTCTTTTTACGGATTCTTTTTCTTTGCATATATTTCCTATCTAGGCGACGATTTTCATTCACAGCATCGCTCTTGAAAGCCTCTTTAAAAGCTCGTCAGCTATACGCGCTCTCGTTTTTTTTTTCGATAACTCGAAGAATAATTACCTGGGGTGGCTGACGTACGCGTTTCCGCGAGAGACAATTATCCCTATAACCATGGCATAGGGACACCTTCAACTTATCTCACGCTATTATAGGGCTATTTCTCAGGCCGTAATGCTTCTTCATGCATAAACCTTCGCCCCAATGCACCGCTTTCTTCTCACCTTACGCATGGGAAAATTCAACGCTGTTTATTTCAAACTTGCTTTTTCCCAGACACAAAACGCCCACGATTCACACACCATTCAATCCATTGCTATTTTAAGCGAGGTCCCCCAAATGAGGCGATTACGATTAAGGATCATTCGGGAAGACATTGGTAGCTCCCTTGTCTTAGGTCAATCGGTCGAGGGAGGGGGTTATTCCGATCATCTTCACGAAAGATTATCCTCTTCCGCTATCCATTAGAAAAACCTTCAGCAATATCCCAAGGCACTTCCCACAAATATACTATTGCAGGACCCTCAGCGCTTTGCAGCAGGCCTTTCAAAGCAAACAAATCTGGTTTTTCAAATGATAACTGGGTCGGATCCAAAAAAAGAAATTTGGTCCCTATTCTAAGATTTCAGGTAAAATAGCCCTCCCCAAGATGGCCAAACGAGAGAAGGGATCACATACCTGGCTAGCAATCGTTGGTCCATGAATAAATACCCTCATTAAATATGCACCACGCACGTCTATAAATAACTAAAAGGCATGCCATATTTACTTAAAGGTTACGATAAAACCCTATATCATTTCAGGCCCTACTTACCTGCACAGTATGGACGGTAATGGCTTTGATGGCTCTGTGTATTGCCGGTGTGCATCTACTCACATTCGCTAGAATTCACTACGATCAATTATTTGGACTACGTCCTGGAATTCTCTGTATGCTGTCCTGGGTAATCTCGTTGGTCCTGGCGCTACCATCTGTCACCAACGGACATATTGTCATCTATGACGCCTCACTACGACACTGTGTCTGGGGCCATTCTGATTCCGGCCTCAAATTCCTTACCTATCTCCTCATACTCGGTGTACTTATTCCGGCAGCATTCTCTTCTTACGCCTACATACGCGTTCTTGGAATACTCTATCACAGCCCTATTGTATTTCAGTCACTCGGACTCTACAAAAGCCGATTTCTCGTCTACGCATTTCTATTCAGGTGAATACAAAAAGAGGGAGAGGGATTAGAGACTTTGAAAAACGATAGTGGATCGACCACAACATATATTTATAGCCCAGATCCAATTACACTTCAATTTTCGTTTCGGAAATTGATCTAGAATATGAATAACAACACAGTTAGGGAAGAACTCCACGGGAACGCTTTTTAAAGCTCTATTTACAACCCGTTTGGTCCGCTTCAAAAAGCGATACAACTAAGCCAAAAATGAGTTGATGGAGATTACTGCTTTCCAATAACGATGAAAAAGAAAGTCATTTTTCTTGTCAATCATTATTCCTACGATACCAACTGCTGGGCAGCTTCCACACTTTGAACAGCCTTCTCATTCAATACTCAAAAGAAACTGATATCAAAAGTGTGCAGGGAAAATCAATACTCACTGTAAAGTACATTCTTGACTTGAGAAGCGGAAATAGTCTCATTTAGTGTTACAGTAGGAGAGGTGTTTCCTTGCCTACACTCAGGGTATTTTCTTTTGAATATAATTACTTGAAATCGAAAGAGTATACAATTGTAAAGTTAGAGAATTGGAAATTGGTTTTTACCTAAAATAAGTGCAAGATGAAGAAATGCTTGGGATGAAGCAATGAAACTTTTGTTTGAATTATTGTCCTTTCAAAAAATGTGCGTGATTGCCAAGTCTTTCCACTGGCATATGAACAAAGCTAATAATAGACAGCTTTGTTTTTGATCTTGGGCCCAGAACTTTGCAATTTTATTTTCGACATCAAAATTCCTCATTACCCTGAGAAACCCATCTTGAACTGAAATAAAATACCCAACTTCTCTAATCACCAACTGACTGTTTCGTTTTATTCAAAATTTCTGCCCCTTCTGTGGTTGCTCAATTAAATAATACGTTGAATGCATAGCTAAAGCTATAAATATCTCGAATTACGCATTCATGATTACGCTAAAGGTTTGCGTCATCAAAGAAAAATAATGCTCCACACACTTAAAAAATAAAATCCTTAGATTTCAAGGGAAACGGTAAAACCCGCCCGCTGGCAGCGATAACTCTACATCGTAATCTTACACTGAGCACAAAATAACCATAAACATTCATTGGTTGCTTGGCCCAGGAAATAGGGTTCAATAGGAGAGTTAGAGGGAGCACCACAATCATGTGTTTCGTTAGAGGGAGCATCTTAATCATGTCCCCAATAGGGTCAAACTCTGAACCTCATTAGGCCTTATCATTGCCATCATTAAGACCAACTTAGAATAAAAAATTGTGAGCAATGAAAAGGGGAAGTGGTTGTGAACAGGGAAACTACAAAGAGGTCAAGAAGAGAAAACGGACTGAAATCGATAGTGGAGAAGAAAACGTTTGAAATAGACCACTGACGGAATCATACATAGGAACTTCGTAAAAAATGAATTCTAAAAAATAGTGATAGATTGAAAGTATATGTGGTTAGTTAAGTTGGTAAAAAATTTTGATCTTATTATTCTCCATACAGCCCCTAGAACACCACCAAAATTCAAAATTCTTCTCTAAAAACGTTTTTTTGTTACTAAAATAGCACAAGCCCAAAGATGATGTGATCAACACAGGAAGCATGGATCTCAACTTCATTAGTTCCTAATGAAATTCTTTTCAGCCCAATGTATCAAGTGCCATTCTATGCAGTCACCATGATGCACGCCAAGCACTCATGGCGTTTTCAAACAGAGGCGTTTTGGCCAGCGATTTGCATGTTTCTCGCTTTTACTCAATGTCTCGTCTCACCGGCACTCTATGGTGCCAGCTTGTTCATGATGAAGGAAGAAGATATGGCCTTGACGGCACGAACACACAAGGGTGCTACCGGATATCAACACGTGCAATCTCACAATATGCAAGCTCAACTGATCTGAGCTTAACCACTCCCACAGCCATCTTTATTCACAATGTATCCCTACCATACCCTCTTTCCTCAACCTTCCTCTTGCTCTGAAACTGCTTCAACTTGTTTACTAAGGGTAAGGGAATCGTACTACCGTTGCCGTTAAGTATTTAACATTCACCTATCACATTACCCATGATGTATCATCAAAAACTTGAACTCCCATGCTTCTACCATTCCTTACATCCAAGGTAGCTCGTCGAAAATATTGCAATTGGTAATTACCACAGAAAAGCCCTAGAGAGAACTGCTCCAGAAACACTGACATGGATCGTCCATTGGAGTCCGTTCATACCAAAAAAAAGGTAATAGAGCTAGAAAAGAAATTCGAAAAATGTAGAAATAGATGAGACTTTCATAGACAAAAACGACTTCGACTCAAATATAATGGTTCCTTCATGTATCGATCGAATCTTCATGCCCAAAGCTAATTATGTTGTGTTCCATTTTTGCTTCAAATCTAATGACTTGAATTCAACTAACTATCTTAACTTCGCCCACTCCGAGATTCTCATAACCTATTTGGAAAACTAATCCGTCGCCAAGGAAAACGGATTTCCCTCAAGAAAAATGAATACCACACTTTTTAGGTCATATCGCTCTTCAACCTATAGAGCCATTCTATTTACGGGGTGTTACATTAGGTGCACTGTATTCATGCTTCATCATCTAGTACTATTACTGTGCCATATTGCTCCTATTTCCATGTTCATTTTATAGAGTGCTGTAGATTTTGAGTAAAATAAATAATTCTGTCGCAATTGTTTTCAATGAAATCGCAAAACAAAACAGTGCTTGAGCACCGAGCTCCACAGATGAGAAAATTGACGTCACTGAATGAATTATAGATCCCGTGCCCTTGGCTACGGCCGAGACAAAATTCATCTATGAAGGGGTTTTCCCATCCACAGAGAAGATCTTCGAAAGTTTTAGTTATAGGTAGAGAAGATTTAGGATCGAACTTTGTTTTCAGAGCTACCAGATAATACCAAAAAAGGAATGTTTTGTAGAAAAGTAATTTTTAGCAGTAGTACTTAACGGAACATATATTGCTTCTTATCAGGACCATTTATTACGTAAATACGCATGAGTTGTGTCTCTGCTCAACGATGGTTCCCACAATACAAGTTCTCTACAAAATGAATGCCAACAAAAGACTAGAAAAGCTGAAGGTACATTTCAACCAACAACCCTATATCTGGAGTTCTCAGGGCAGCTAAAAAAGGATGAGTCCATTCCCAATAGTGCTGTATAGTTCTGGTGGTCTTGTGCACCCCTACGACGAGCTAGTGATTATTTCAAAAGGCCTTTCTGTCATTTGGAAGACCTCCATTATAATACCAAGGGAATGTGAGGAATGAAGTAATTTTCTTAGTCAAAAATGAATCAACGACGAAAAAGTGCGAAGCAGTCCACATTACATGAGAAACATATCTTTAGTGCTGCTACGACTGAATGAAAATTCTCTTTGTAATATCTGTCAATAAACTTTGCAGCAGGCACATAAGGACAGCAGAAATTACCCATCTGAGGTAAGGCAGTTGCAATACTTGCATCATTTAACCCATTGCGTACTGCAGTGCTTTCGCGCTAGCTGCATGTGCCCGGCGTTCCCTTCAGAATCGACGCACCGACTTGACTCGCGGCGTACAGCACACGGCCTCACAGAGCGGTTTTTTGAGGGAATCGCAAGGAATGAGTTGTTCGAACTTTATTCAAATTCTAGCAGATTCAAAACGCGTACACGCAGAGGCGAAGGGGCGTGCTGCACCAGGTGTAGCACGCGTACGCAATAGGTTAATACATATTTACAGCCGAAGAGCACAGAAAAGTATAAGTGCGAAATATCTACACATCTACTCCTCAACTACGGTTGTCTACGCCTGGATGAAGAACAAAGTAAAAAATGATTGCCCAAAAAGTTAGAAGCTAGGCGACCCTGATTGGGGGATACCACCGTTGAACTTGAAAATTTTACGCTTTTTTGAGAAGTATTCATTTTTCAAATAAACTATGGAGAAAATTTAGTGAATAGATCCTTCGATTATGTTAAAATTCGCACACAGTACGCCTAATTGTAAGCGCAACTTTAAAGTCTAAGGTGAATTGTTCCTCTGTAAAGAGGCGACGACAGCTGCACGTTTAAGCTAATAATAGAAAGCAGTGTTCATGGGGGAGACCTCCAATATCCACTTTGAAGGAACGACCACATATATCGAACATCCACCTGAGAATCGCAATTACCCAGCTTGTAATTTTCTGAGTTCCCATTGTTTTCGTATTTTTGTTACCGAAGTCTAAGTGCCAAGGAGAAATGAAGCCATACATGCGCATTTTAGTTGTACTACTTCCGAATATTAGGTCTCAAATCATTTATGAAGACAAATTCTACAAGTTGAAAGCAAGCTCATAATTAGATTGCAGAGAACCAGTACCCATATACACAACCATTGTTCTTAGAAATGTGCCCAATTCTACCAGATATAGAGGAACCCAATACTCAGAGCAGGGAGTAGGGAATATCGTTATTAGGTATTTTCATCAAAGTAATTATAAAGGCAACGATTGGTAATAGAATAGCAAAGTAGAAAAAAAGACATTGCTGAACATTCAAGGGCCTACCAGTAAAAAGCTGAGGAAATTTGATCGGCAAGATGACTGCTTCCTTGAGCGCCTCTTTTGCTGTTTCCAGACCAGCGATATCGCTCCATTTTACATTCGGTTTTTCCATTACGATCGCCCCCGATAGCTTGTCCTTAATGCCGAACAGTTGAAAAAAGGTTACGATGAGACAACTATAGACAATGTAGCAGATGCGACTATTAAAAAAATCAATGTAATTCCCTTGATTTTGAAACTTAAATACTTCTGAGTGCATGCTTAATTACTATTCAAATAACTATGTAATCATATCGGAGCCCCTTATCTTGTAAAACCGTTGTCCATGTTCAGGATTGATCAGTTTGAAAGGGTTTTGCATGTGCTAAGAGCACCTTTTCAGCCGCTTTAATCCGAATCACTCCACTCCATATACGATTTTATTGGCGTAAGAGTGGGATGTTCAAACGCGTTTAACAATACGAATTGTGTCTTTACTTCAAGGTTCCACGAAATCCATAAAAGAAGTGAACGCACCCTGCATGATGAGCATGTGTAAAATTTACACTGCCTTCGAGGTGAACCAAAGTTCAATAATCAGAAGATGAGACCTATGGGATACGTTTATCAACCGCTTTCCCTTGCTAATGTGATAAATGTGCTTCATTTTCTTTTTTAGCTCAAAATGTGAAAGGTTGCTTGGACCAAAATGAACAGGAACAACAAATCACATGAGATTTTTCTTACACTGCTTACAGTTGATAGCAAAAAATGAAAAGGTATGCATTTAACATGCCAATGTGGCTTTGTGGTCCAAATTTTACTACAAAACTATCCCGCAGTACTGAACCCCTAACTCCACTTATTACCCTTCAGAATACGACAAGGTGACAAGAGAAAAGAAAATGAACCGGTAAATATAGACCAGCCTTTGCACTTCCACTGTTATCTCTACATATGGTAGTAGAATAAATGAAATCCATCGGGACTGCCCTGACTACACGCAGCAACTTTGCATCAGTGAGCTACAGGGGAATCGCCCCTGCTACACTTTTCCAAGTAGTCACAAAACATGTTGCGCACACCACTTCTCTCATTTTGCAATGAAAAATGCAGTTTTGAAGGCAGACCGGTTTAGATTAAGGCAACCTTATCTATAGAGAGATAAAGGTTGTGAGGGAAGCTTGGGTAAGAAGAAATTTCAAAGATACCTGCAACTTCTTCTTATCTGCATCCTCGTCAGAGTCACTATCTTTCGAATCTTTCCCTTCCTGAAATATGGCATTGTTAAAAAGCCGACAACAAATTAAAGTGAACAGTTTCAGGATCAAGTTCGATTTACAACCAGATGCTAAACTTATTGCAGAGTCAATCCTATGCGTCATTATGGTCTTAGAAAGGAGGCAGTAGCAAAGTACTTACGTTGAGATTAGACCCAACATATACCTTCACCAATCCTAGAGGAATTTTCATGTGTACTTCACCAGGTTTCTGAATAAGCAAAAGGAACTGATCGCCTCCCTGGACAAAAAGTTCAACGGCTAAACGCGCGCATAGAAACAGGCGGGTTTAAGCATGATCCCTTTTGCGTGTCTCGTGAAATATGAAAGAATAAAAGTGAAAACTGGAACTACACACGACCAATTTCTTTACTACTGGTGTGACGTAATTGGACTCCTTGTCGAACAATACCTATCACCTGACTAGCTGTGTGAGCGGTGAGACATAGATTTACATGGGAATACCGTCAATGTTCTAGAATTTACTGACGCTAAAAGGAGCTAATGTTCCTGAATACCTGCTTGACGCCGAATGCAACAAATTCAGGACAAAAGTCAACAGTACACAAATTTTGCGAAAAAAAAAACTAACCTTCACAGGCTTTTTGTCTTTGCCCTCCTTGAGAAACTTTTTAATTTGTTCGTACCGATTCAAATATGTTGTACACTTTGATCTGATCGTCTCCTTCTGCTTGTCACCTTGAGCCTCATCTGCAAAGAGCTTCATTTTCCCTCATGGGATATGGAGTACTCAGAGAAACTTTAGGAGGCCATTCGCGCGCTATCCCTTCGTCCAAAAATAATTGTCACTAAGAAAAATAACGCTGCAGCCTAAAAGAAACTCTTCAAAAGTGACTGTACATGTTTTATCCTAGTAAAAAAAAAGAAGACCGGGAAAACAACTCCTATTCGGCTGATGGACAGTATCGTTTTCCTGAGCTAAAATATTACACATGAACCCATTTACTATCACAGGTCCAACTCTCCTACCATCCAAGACCGCGAACGTTTTATTTTCGGAACTTTGCGAATTGTGCTGTTCTTCACCTTGTTTTGAGCGCCATTTCTTTCTTATTGCCCGAGCAGCTTGAACATTAATCAACACTACTTTAGTAAGACAATCACGATCCAGAGTTCGAACTTGGCCTGATATCTTGACAGACGACAAGAAGTACCAAAAAATGGGATGGGAAAAGCCAAATAGGTGAAAGGTGAACAAACACAACATGCGCTTAGTGTTTCAACATAACTCTCACGACAGGTGAATCACTGCACATATTTCATAGCATTCGATCTAAACAGTGACAACGTAACAGCTGAATTTGAATTATACCGGTAAACTGAAGTGCTGTAGACACTAAAGCTGGCGAAAATCCTTTTTCTCGAAGTACCAAGGTCAAAAAAACGATGCGTTTTACAGTAGCGATGCATGCATGTAGAAATGGAGAATTTCTAGCCTCGGTTCTAATGATTTTTGTAGCAGCTTGCGATCTCCAGAAAAAAAGGATTAACATTAGCCGAACCGTCAGGAAAATGTATGTGCGTGCAATGTTCATTCAAAAACTTTCGCTTGATTTTAGTCATAATCAGCTAATTTCATGGGAGTTTCGTACAGAGAGATCAGTGGCTCAAGACATTTATTAAGACAAGCAATCCTCATTCCAACTGCTGAACACATCTAACCAGGTAGGGTAAGTCCACGAAAAAATTTTGAGCAAACGGCTGCTCCATGGTGACTTCGATTACTACCAGCTAGCACGAATAAAGAGCATGACCAAGCTGTTATGATCTGTGTCAGTCAGGGGCTATTGCGAAACGGGAAATCTTGACACACAGATGGACATTTCATCACGGCTAAGTAAGTAATGAGCAGAATTCAAAAGAATAACCTACATTTAATGGCGTGAATGAAGTATGATATTGCTTGATCGTAGTAGGTCATTGCCGTTTCATATTTGCCAGCTTTATCCTCTTCAGTAGCAGTTGTTACCAGTTCAATCGCTTTCTTAAAACTTTTGTTGATGAAAAGCCGTCAGACTTTAGGAACGGTTAAGTGCAGAACTTTTCGAAACAGTAAAAAAACATCGATATCGTGCGTATGAACTATGTACCCAGTGCGTTTATTCGTCAAAATCATTACCATTTTTAACAAAGGGTTTAGACCTTATTAAGGATTGGATGGAACTGAAATTGCTCAAAACTAGCCTGCACTGATGGATTTTTCGGTGCTACACTGTGCTTATTCACTCAAACTTAAATAAGTTTTGCACACTTCCCAAGAGGCATAATACAGATGTACAAGAAGCAAGTAAAATACATTATCGAAAGAATTGTGATTTAGATAACCTAAACGGGTGTAACCAAATCGCCATATGGTGATGGATGAACATTTCGAAAAGCTGGATCGCGCGAATGCGCTTTACTGAGGACGTTTTGGGAGTGATTCCGTCTTCTTCACATATACTTGTACATATCAAGACGTAAACTAAGAAACAACAAACCGCTCACCTGTAGAGAGGTCGTTGCCATAATTTAAGATACGGAAACGACTTCGACGTAAGCGTTCCGGGACTTTGGCGAGGGTTTTACCTGAAATACTTTCCATATGAAGTACAAAAGATGGATGACCACACAACAAGAACAAACTTGGGTAATGAATGAAATTACGAAGAAGACATCAAAGTCATGGTGAGTCACACTGAATATGACTCATTACAACAAGGTTTTTACTGAGAGATTAGGGTTAGCGAACAAAGTACTCGTAATCAAACTAACAGGTACTACTCTAGAGGTTAACCGGCAGTTGTTATGAGCCCCATAACTTTCAAAACCCAAATATCAGCTTGTTGATTACACGGATTTATCCTTATCAAAGGACGGCGACCTGTTTGAATTGAGCGGTCTCGAATGGAGGGCAGCCAAGGCGCTGCGGTTGCGTAGCGTCCGGCCATAGCGGCCGCGCCGGCGTGCGCGCAGTCTCTCTGGCCTGGTAGGATGCGGCTGATGGGCTGCGTTTCTGGCGCTGGCGCGGACGCGGAAGGCCGCGAAGCGCGGAAAGTCAACAAGCAGATCGAGGAGCAGCTCGCCAAGGACAAGCAGGTGAGCCCTGATTACGAAAATTCCCGGTGAAATTCCGTCCAGTCAATGTTTATTAGTTATTGATCTGGTGTGTGCTAAAAATAGATGTGCAGTGTATTTTGGGGTGTGGTGTGTTGTAGGTCATGCGCGCCACGCATCGACTTCTCTTACTTGGTGCTGGTGAGAGTGGTAAAAGCACAATTGTGAAACAGATGCGAATATTGCACATCAACGGCTTCAGCGAGGCTGAAAAAATGGAGAAAATCAAGGATATCCGAAGAAATATACGTGATTCCATGCAGGTTTGTATGTCCCTTATCACTATTAGAAACCTCTTTCTACAGCATCTTAGCATCTTCAACCATGTAACTTCAAACAGCACGTTGTAAATGACGCTAATCCTTATCTTCGTAGTCGGCGCGCTCTCGTGTGCTATTTTTAGCACTAACTTCTTATTGGAGAACGAAACGCTATGCGCTTTCAATCAACGATTTTGCTGACTATTGGCGTCCTGTTCTATATTTAGACGGCGAAGACGTGTTTCTAGCATGACTCAGCATAATTGTTGTTCCATGGGAACGTTTATGTATTAAAAACATCTTCTTTGAAATCCTGACAACTGGTTTTATTCTTCAAGACGCTTGAAGAGACGATAGTCGATAAGTGTTGTTGAGACTGTAAGATTCGAGCGCGACATGTTGTTTGATTGAAGGTAATTCTGCGCGCGATGGGCACGATCGATCCGCGAGTGTTCCTGGACGATCCAAGCACTCAGGCGAGCATGGACTATGTGTTGAACTGTGTAAACGAAGTGGATGGGGAATTTTCACAGGTAGAACTGCACCTTTTGCATATATTCGTTTCATATAGGAGTGTTCACCTTTCAGCTTTCTTCCTAATACAGCTTACATCGTTTGATATGATTGTCTTTTGATTGATCCTCGTAACAAAGTATCTGCGTTTTTGTGGCTAGTTTTCGACCATCGAATGTTCTTTTTTTTGTTAATCATTTGCTTTTTGCTTTATTTCCTCATGTTACTGTAACAGCTTTTCTTGATATCACTTCTCAAACTGCCATCTTTTTTTCCCTATAAGAAAACAACTCAAGAGTGAGAAAAGTAGTGAGTGCGTTGGTTACAGGAATTCTATGACCATGTCGCGAAGTGTTGGGCTGACAAGGGTGTGCAGGCGTGTTACGAACGAAGCAGCGAATACCAACTAATTGACTGTGCAAAATAGTAAGTTTTTCGTTTCAGTTACATCTTACATCAGCATCATGTTTTCATACATTTGAATAGCTTGTTTCAAACGAATAGCTTATGTCAAACAAATAGCTTATTTCAAACGATTACAGTAGAAACCGTGTAGAGGTGCTCAGTTGTCTCAAGGTGATAGTGTTTTGTTTGGTTCTCAGAATTGCGATCATTAATTTTTATAAGATGAGGCACCTTGTATTCTGTGCATTGCCCCGAATTTCTTTTGTTAACTACCACGTGCGAAGAGCGGGCAGCTTGTTTTCTGCCGTGAAAGTCTGTATGTGTGAAAAATGCTTTACAATAGGTGGCTGGTATTTTGTGTCAGCCTTATGGTTAACGCCCCAGAAACATTGAGAATTGCGAAGTATCCCACGCGCGTATATCTCGATGCAAATCGTTGTTCATCTGTTTTTTTCTGTGACCATCAAGCTGTCGCCAGCCAGTGAACATCTCATGAAGAAAAAGCTTCGTAAGCAAACACTGTCATTTTTATTGGATCTTATGTCTCCTATGTATCCGTTCAGTAGTCATCTGGGCCGGTAATTTGTTAAGTAAAGTGTTATCGAGTTGTTGTAAATGTTCCCTATGAACTCTGAAAAGCCCCAACATATGTTTGCATTCTTAACAGAGCCAAGATTCCTTCTTTTTCTTTCCTTCTAGTCCTCCAATCGCTTGGCCAGTCACTGACTCTTTTCAATTACAAACTAAGTTTGCACAAGCTTTTAGATCATTCTTTTATTAGTTATTACTGTGTTTTACCGTACTAAAAGCTTCTGCGTTGTGTAATTTACAGCGATAACTGTAGTAACACCAACTTCGATCTTGTTGTATCAATTTCTTTATTATATTTTTTTTACGAATTCTTGTAATTTTTTTAAGTCAAGGAATCCTAATGTTAGGTTTGCTTCCACCTAAATCGCCATTGCGATGAGGCTAAACTTATCTACCAAACTTCATACTGGGCTTGCCTTATTTAGTTACTTATCAGTACTAATTGCTGCTAATGCACTATTCACCAGCATATTGCCTCTTATGCACACTTCACTCCTGCCCCTGCTCTAGAGCTTAAGTGAGTGAATATCATTGAGAACCAGGTTGTGGAAATGCTTTCAGGACTTAGTATAATAGTCGCGGGTACGGTAGGCACATATTCCCCTCCTAGTATCTTCTCTTATTTTGAATAAAGTTATATATGTATTTTTGTAGTTAGAGAGTGAATAATCAAAGTTTGTTCATTCCGAAAAAAAACATTTTCTTCCTTAGTAAAGCAAATTTCTTGCTTTTTTTTTTCGCTTGATATGCAGATTTCTAGGATTTCTCACAAACGTTTGTGTATGGCTAATACTGACTCGTTACCTATGATTTTGACTGAAAGAAAGTAAAGGTGATTTCCTGCTTCTAGGAGGAAATCACCTTTACCTTTCTCGAGACTAGGCTTCATTCAATGCGTTTGGCTTGGGTCAAGTTCAGCGGTCTGAGGTGGTGCTGCTCAATCAGCAAAGGTACATACGTGACCTGTCGCTGAAATGCTTCGTGACATAAACCATTTGCTTTGTGGATTCATTGCATCTCATTCGCTCCAACCTAAGGTGACGAGCTCTTGGGACGTGACACTTGCATGTGTAGAAGTAGCACAATTGGACGATGATGGTGCTTACCTTGTTTAGGGTTGTTGGATAGTTTTGATCACTTCCATCTGTTGAACATCGCACCCTTGTAAGGGGGCCTGTTCTTTTAATAAATATAAGATAGGAACAATCTTAAAGCCGGAGGTACTGCTCAGTTCTTGCAGTACTTATTCAAAAGCTATAATGACATCGAAAATGTGTCGGACGCGTAGACCTCTCCCTGAACGACATTTGCTAACGCCAAGTGCTATGCTTCATGAGTTTACATTCACAGTGTATTTGATTAGTTTGAATATTCACCTGAGGTTTTGCATCGATGACATGTGTCGTAGGAGAGCCACAATCTTGGAAAGAATGGAAACCGTTGGATGAAGCAATTTTTGGAATGTCCAATAATGGCGAATCACAAGATGACTTTTTGTAGCCATTGCTAAGGGGTTCTCCGTTTCATGAACAAACGAGTCTAGAATTACTGGTCGGCGTCATAGTGAAGGACATTTTCGGATGTTAGAGCGAAACGCTTGTCACTCTATCCTTCTGAAGCCGCAATAGAAGCACTGCTCCAGTCACTGGTCGAAAGGGTTCGAAGATGATGATGGGGAAATAGTAATTGAGAAATAAATGATGGGAGGAACAACAAATACTTTCAAACACCGATGTTAATGCGCAGCTCTTTTTCTTGTGGAAGTTGATTTTGATGAAACTCATTTTATTTTCAAATTCAACCCCATTATTTTGTTTGGTTTCTTGAACAAGCTTCATATTCTGGTCAGTTAAAGATGTGTTCAGCCGCTGTTGTATTTGTATTTGATGTTTGCTATGATACTAGATGTGACTTTTTACCTAAACCTATTTCAGCTTCTTGGATAAGATTGATGTTGTTCGTCAACCAAACTACGATCCGTCAGAGCAGGTAAATAGAATGCGTGCGGGTTTTTCCAATGTTTGATTATTTATTTTATTTGTAATTATACTCCGTGTGACTGGAACTTGTCTCTAAGTTCCGGATTATGTTGTATAATAGTTGGCAGGCCAGCAACTGTCATCTGATTTCACCATTACTGCTAATGATCTATTACCTGCTATTAGCTGCAATCTGGCACCTAAGTCGATATGCACGAAGGGTGCAAAAATGCTGTTCAGTTAACAGAATTTCCTTCAGGACATACTTCGTTGCCGTGTTATGACGACAGGTATTTTCGAAACCAAGTTTGAGGTGGATAAAGTTCGTTTCCAGTGAGTATCCAATCTGAAAGTTTTCTATTTTTGACATTCAGTGACATGGAATACGGTATATAATGATGATTTCAGCATGTTTGATGTCGGTGGTCAGCGTGACGAAAGACGAAAATGGATTCAATGCTTCAATGATGTTACGGCTATCATCTTTGTTTGCGCATCATCATCGTACAATCTTGTTCTTTGGGAAGATAGCACACAAAATCGGTAAGACTTTCGTCTGAAGGCAAAGTTCCATTCCAGATAATAAGATTCATTATTCTTTGTTAAAGTAGAGCATTATTTACGTCTGTTTTTTTTTNTTTTTTTTTCAAATACATTTGACAGAGAGGTTTTTCAGATTGCGAGAATCGCTGTCTCTGTTTAAAAATATTTGGAATAATCGCTGGTTGAAAACGATTTCAGTCATTTTGTTCTTGAATAAGCAGGTTAGTTTCTCATTCAAAATAGTTACAGTATTCCTCTTTAATGAAGATGATTCTCTTTTCTCAGGACTTGTTATCAGAAAAGATCAAGGCAAAGCGGTACCTACTTGAGTCATACTTTCCCGAGTTTGCTAACTACCAGTTACCATCCGATGCTGTATTTGATGCAGCAGATGATAAAGACGTAGTACGAGCAAAGTACTTCATCCGGGGAGAGTTTTTGGTGAGTTGTTATTATTAATAACTCCTATTAATTATGTTCTTCTGTTCTTCATATTTATTTTGTCCAATGTGGCACACGGAGGAGGACTTCCTTCTATATCTGGGGATCGCTTATTTTCAGCTACATTGTTCAGCTGTGTATTTCAACAGCTGTATTTACCAAAACTTGGTATTATTCTGTGATTCCCATGGAATAACTTGAACAGTCCTAGAGAGTTGTAGATAGTCCGATTTTTGTTTGCTTCGATTTCCGAAATACTGCATGATCGCTGTGTGTGGTCATTCCCTGGCCATTTTTTCACATTTCCAAGGCTCCGAGAGGCCAGTTTCGCGAAGGTAGATAGGGTGGTGTTCATGGTTGAGTAAAAGTTGTTTAACATCGAGAACTCCTCTTAATTTTCATTAACTAAGATTGGGTTTCCGACTAAGTGTAGAATGAAATGATAGCTAACGGTTGTTGTAATAATGATTTTGTTGGCTGCGTTTTTCTCTTCAAATAATATCTTTCTGCACTTCAAGTGTCTCAATTGTTAGCAGTCTCATCTGAGTCATCAAAAGAAGCTTTTAGTATTTACTGTTCGCCGCAGTGTTTCTAAAAATATAAGTCGCGTGACGTGCTCCCTTAGTCAACAAAAGAGAAAATGCTTTGTTGAACGGTGCTTTCGTGTCTGTAGTTCTTCTGGGTCAAGTGGTGCAATTCAAATTAATTTGGTAATTAACTCTGATCCTATTGAACTGTTCGTGCAATATGCTACGTTTCCATGGATCTTAGAGTGGGTTGGGGCCCAGGGGGTGTAGTAACAAGTGGCGTGGAGCACTTCACACACGCATGGTCACGGGTTCGATTCCTTTTTTATATATTATTATATTATATTATACTATATTTTTAAGCNATACGTTTTCAATACGCCACGATCCTGAAGTCGAATGCGTGGGCGGATCCCTCTGACGGGGTCGATCAACGCCCGAAGACTATCCCTCATCCTTATCCTTGGAGTGGGTTTACATTCGGCATCAGGGTCCATTTTGCGAAATTTCACAACACATTTTCAAATAAATTCTTGAAGCGCAATCTCATAACTAAAAACCTCTACCGCGCCGTTAAGCACTGATTACGAGTAGTACGGCATTCTTTCTGAGTTTTGTGATAAACGCACAATTGACCTCTTTCATTCGTTCTTTTGGGTCGAAATTATAGAGTTAAAGTATGTTTTTGAATTTTTCTAATCACACTTTCCTTGTATTACTGCATTGCCGTTTCAGCGAATCTCAACGGCTGCCGGTGACGGTCGACATCACTGCTATCCACACTTTACGTGTGCTGTTGACACGGAGAATATTCGGCGGGTGTTCAACGACTGTCGCGATATCATTCAGCGCATTCATCTTCGGCAATACGAGCTTTTGTAGCTGCCCGGTGGTGCGGTATGCAATTTGTGCTGCCGCCGCCGTTGTCTCGACGCCACCGTCCCTCACGCAATCTGTATGTGTTATGTGCTGAGTTATCCCTTACCGCTATTGCTCACCTATTACTTTCTTGCCGTTGGCGCGAGCCGCTTGGCAAACTGCCAAAGCCTCCATATTCTCTCCGTTTCTCCCCCACATCACGTATATTCTCGTCTTATCTCCTCCGCCTGCTTCAGTGTTTCTGCTCGTGCATTCTAGCCATCGCCAACGATGATGTTATGTCGTTGGACTCTAGTCGTTCTACATTTATATCGTTGCATTTTTTTATTCTAGAATATGGAATAAGTCTCGTAGATGGCTTAAGAGCGCTTTAATAGTAGTGCGGAATTTCACGACGATCACATGCCTTGATGCATTTTTAAGACGCCATCTCATAATTGTAGTCATTTATCACATCGTGCAGCACTGACTCGTTTTCTGTGAACGTTCTTGGCAGTTAATTTGCCTTCCTTTTTTATAGAGAGGAGAGTGAATGTTTTCTAGAAAATATTTCGAGTCACTGTTGTGGTGGTAAGGGCTGTATATACGGCTGGCGCTTTTATTGTCGCTGATAGTCATAGTGCTGTGGTATTACCCGTCACCAATGTGATGTGTGTAAGTGCGTGTGTGTGTCGCAGAAAAAGAGCACAGCTCAAGCTAGATGTGATGTGCGCATTCAGCATTTTTTATCGTCGTTGTCGTATCCCCTCCTACACTGGTCCCATCATCCCATTTTATTGCATCATCTACCCTTTTCTTCCCTACCTTCCAATCCTTCCCTACTACTATCACACACTCTTGCATCTCGCTGCTCCCCCTTCTTCCCGCACATCCCATCCGCCAGTCAGATTGCTACACCGTTTTTTGTCAAATGTCATCCATACAGCTTCAATCGAATTGACGTCAGTCTCTAACGGATTCTACATTTCGCGCATTGATTTAATATTGGACGAGTTTTCGTTCTTTTTTTTCTGTACACCTGCCCTTTGCCCTAAGGGATCGCTAATAGTGTCATACTACTAAACCGGCGGTGTAGCACTGCTAACAAATTAATATCATTACA
The DNA here is from genome assembly GCA_900617895.1 of Haemonchus placei. Lineage (NCBI taxonomy): Eukaryota > Metazoa > Nematoda > Chromadorea > Rhabditida > Trichostrongylidae > Haemonchus > Haemonchus placei. The sequence continues at coordinate 42,824 of UZAF01017495.1, forward strand.
TGTGTAGAGACATTGTGGGGCTTTCAGCTGCCTGAGTTGATGCGTATGTGAAGGATTGGCCGTCACATTTTACCATCAAATCAATACACGTGCCTCTAGGCTGTAGGAGAGAAGTATGGCGGTACGTATTTTGTTTAAATTTGTATGATTTCCTAGAGCAAAGGAAACAGGTCGCTAGCGCCAATTACGCCCCGTTTTTGTGTTTTATTTCTTCGTTCTTATATTTGATACTAGCGGGATGTTATGTTATTAACTTGCCTATTTTTCATTTTTTTTTTGTTTTGTATGTGTAACAATACACTCTGTGCAACAGTTTTCCCCGTTTCTTGCTTTAGCTGCTCTCATAACACATGCTTTAATATGTACATCAATGTCAAGTCAGTAATTGCTTTATTATTTATTGTTTTAAAAAGCGATACCATCTAAGTCATATACTTCTTTAATTTTTTTTTTCGAAAATATAGATATCACATCTCGAAATCCAGATTCTTCTAAGTCTAGCTACCCCGCAAACCCTGAACTACTTTCATGATCTTTGCAGCACGAATAATCATGAGGGGACATCAGGTGTACGTTTTTTATTCGCAGATTGTTATAGTTTTATATTTTTTTATAATTAGGCCTCCGGTGTCGCACCATAGGCACTGTGTACTCACAATTGTCACTGCAACGTGTAAAAATTCTCCGAATAAAGTCAATATTCATTGTTCCTGTGTGGTTTTCTGATGCAAGCTTGATCTTTTGAATTCCCTATGCGCTCAAAGATTATGTGTGATGACTCAATGATCGATTTGGGTGTCATCATAAGCAGTTTTGTCCTACAACTAGAGAAGTTCGGATCGGTTTCAAGTAAATCGACTTATTATTAGATTGAACTAAATGTATAGTGAAAGAAACTGCTTTGCTCCTGTAAGTTATTGTTTTATGAAGGTATGGCTTAAAAATTTTCGACTTGCCACCTCACAGGTCAGGTGTTGACCGAATTCCTTATGAATTTCGCAAGAAAGCAGTCGTCTGGGCATCACATCACAGTCTCGTGCGCTTTTGTTATGTTAATCGAAATCGGAAGGTTTGGGCAGAGATTTCTCAGGTCTTATGGAATATTTGATGCAATGGCGTAAAGAAAACAGTATTATAAAGAAGAATACTTTCTAAATAGCTCTACCTAACTTCTAGGGTCACCAGCTTATTATCTAGTTCAAGGGCAGGTATCGGCAATGGAGTAGCGGCATGAGGCGGCACTGTCATGATTGCAATCCAAGCCAAGGTAAATCAAGCCACAATCTCTCGACGTGATCCATTTGTTGAACTCAGGATTTGAAAAGATCATCGAGATCGACGACTAGCAAGCTAGATACAGATGATCTGTCATAAGTCCTGGTTTAAGAGCCTTAATTTAGATTGGGGGAGGATTGTCAGCAGATTCATCGCATAGTTTTGAGATATATTTAGTCTGTCGACTATAAATCTTTCTGGGAGCAGCTGTGCCTTTATTGCTTGAAGATCTCCGAATGATGAACACCACTATCATTGCCTCAAAGCCGTTCTAATCTGATAATGCTGAAAGATGCTGGTAACAAGAGATGAATATTGGCGTGTTTCACCGGCGGAAAAATCATTTTCATAGTCATTCCTATTGTGGCCATCTACTTTTCATTCACTTCAGTTTAATAAAGGTGTCAAATGGAAATCAAGTAATGATTATCAGCGGTAAGTAGTGCTAACCAGGGAGGGGTAGTCTACTTATCTTGGAACTTTGAATTCAGATCCAGATAAATCGATAGAGTTTTGAATGCTGTCTACGAAAATGGGAATTGAAATTGCAAAATGATTCTCCTTAAAAAGTTATGGGGGCCCGAATTTTGCTCAACAGTAGTATCAATTGTCTGAAGAAATGTCAGAAAACATTCAGAGAGCCTTTGATAAAATGAAAAAACACTTTGCGAAAGTGCAGACAATGGCAGGGAGGGACCCCTGATTTTANGCTGGGAATTTACCCATGGATCAGGTGGGCTGAAGCTGAAATGGTGATAGGATAATCAGGTTCATACTAACTGTTCGGAGTACGCCGCACGCTCAGCTTCTATGCAGAATTAGGTAGGCAATAAGTGGGTCTTACGTCAAAATTGGAGGAAGTCAGTGTCTATTTCTTTTGAGGAAGACTTTCAGAGCCCATAGTAATCACGGAGATGCCAAGTGATTAGTTTACAAACAGATGTGTGGTGCAGTTAAATCGAAATGATCACTCGCGGCGAGAGCGACGTCGCGCACGAAAGAATGCAACAGAGTGAAGCAGAAGCATCGTAGCGAGTAAGGAATACAGTGAACCAAAAAGGAGAACCATTCCAAAAATCATAATGACCGAGCTATTTAAAGAGCGCTAGAACTGCAACAACAAGGCAACTAGTCCGCGACTGCCGCGTGCGGCCGGTCGATTACACAAAATCAATTCGACTGCCGTGTCCCATGTGAGTATTAACTCGCCGCGCAATTTGCCCCGTGCGTCTCCGGACGGACCAATGTTCCATCCCCTCCCCCTCCCCTTCCCCCGCATAGAGCTTAGCTGTTAGCTTTCCAAAAAATGTAGGCACGTAAGTGCTAGAAATCATGGCTCAGAGGGTAAACTTGAATGACGGGCAAGGAAAATTGGGCAAGTCTTTGAATGGTGGGCCAAGTCGTTTACAAAGTAATTGTCAACATAAAACATCGTCTTCTAGGTGGTGAGTGGGTGGGTTCAGTAAGGTCCAGGCGTCTGGACCTTACTGAACTTATTTGTTCTCATCGCAGAGCCATCTGTCATGGAAATCAGGTAAGATACAAAACTTTTTTCAAGAAGAACTATTTTCAGAATGCACTTAATAGTGAAACGCATTTATCCTGCAATCAACAGGAAAAAATTGGCTTCATAAAGTAATAATAACTTCTATATTTAGCAAAGAGATTTACTTTTTTAGCATGAGATTGACATTTCAAAATTGCTTTGGGTGAATGTAATGTGTGCAGCGGACAATCAGCTTTTATTACACGACCTTTTGCGCTCAGTGAAAGAGAAAAATGTCATTCCACTGAAACGTTACAGCAGCTGATCTCGGGATGTAGCTCGTTTGAGAATTTTACTAGCGAAGAATCCCAGACGACATCAAGTTTTTGCCGTGGAATCCAGCAGGTGATACTGCAAGGGGTGGGGGTGGAGGAGAGGGGAGGAAAAACGAGGTGAAGGGATCACAACCACCAAGAATTTGATGAACTTGAATTTTTGTTGTATGAACTATTATTGGGACGAAGATTGTGTAGTGGTATGTGGCGAATTTCATACACGCATGGTCAGGAGTTCGAATCGCGGATCGATACCGGCCTGGGCCAACTAAGCCTTCCCTCCATCCTGGTTCGATTTATTGGTACCAGACTCGTCTGGGAGGATAAAAAGCCTTGACTTGTACATCGGCTGGCCACCGCAAGTCATTGTATAGGTCACATACGCATTCAACACGCCAC
>UZAF01017496.1:17890-36500 GCA_900617895.1 Haemonchus placei
CCATCTGCGTCGAGAATTCTATTCAGATGCCGGCTGTGGAGACGTTAGGATGTGTGACAGTGATTTGTTCGGACAAAACGGGTACTCTAACGAAGAATGAGATGACAGCCACATGTGTAGTCACTCCAGAAGGTCGACGTGCGGAGGTGAGTTCTCTTAATCGTGGAATCTTCTATAATAATGTGCTCTTCTCAAGTGCGTCTACTCAGGTAACGGGCATTGGATACGTCGTCGATGGCGGTACTTGTACCTATGAAGGAGAAGTGGTGAGAGGCTTCAGTCATCGTGAATTTGCGAGCATCATTGAGGTATTTCTTCTAATTCTCTTTTCTTCCTTTGTTTTCACTAGTAATTTTGTCAAATTGAAGGTCGGTGTAGTATGTAATAATGCAGCCATCGTTGCCGATTCGGTCTTAGGACAACCCACAGAAGGAGCTCTTGTTGTACTGGCACAAAAGGTGAGCTGTGTCTAAGGCTATGTTCTGACGATACCAGTTTTTATTGTTTTTTTCACCCCGATTATGAAAAGTATTAGTAAGTTTTGCATGTTCCAATTCGTTTCTTGCATTGTTGAGCGCCATTCTTTCGAAAGTACCCTAAAATTCCATAGATAAGAGCGGTAGACACTACCGGTGAAAAATGAATTGGAATGAAATTGGCTTCTTCTTAACTTCTTCTTCGAAGTTTGATTTATCTATCCATCAAGTTAGAGGGTGACTGCATTCAACTTCAATTTCATTCCAATTCATTTTTCACCGGTAGTGTCTACCGCTCTTATCTATGGAATTTTAGGGTAATAGGAAGCTGAGGAATCTGGAGCCGGACTTACTGGATCTCGACTGTCGATGGGCCAACTTTTTTTGAGAGTATTTTACAAAGTTGATTGTAGATTAAATCAGTAAATGTTTGGTGAACATTCTGCGAACATCAAATTAAGCCTAATTCCTCAGCTTTTTTAGTAAACGTTTTTGTAAAGCCGTTCAGTGTTGGATTGAGGCTATTAAATTATAAAATATTTTTGGATTTTGAAGTGCACGTGAGACACTGAGGGGTCCGGCGACTAATTATGTTATAAATATGTTGAATGGCATATTAGCTAATGATTTGTGATCGGTTTTATTGGCGAATCTAATGCCTCAATTCATTAGAGGGTAACTGTGAGGTTTAATGTCGTCGTTGCCATGCCATGTAATGTTTTACTGGGCAAGAAGATATTTGAATCAATAGAAAAATCTAAATTTTGAGCTTATAATTGGGTTTTGCAAAGTGGACATGATGTATTTCGATGATATTCGCTATACGGTAGCCACCGTATCCTTTTTCAGACTGGTCTGGAAAGATGTCGTGAAATTTATAAACGTGTCCGAGAAATCCCTTTCACTTCGGAATCAAAGTGGATGTCTGTACAGTGCGACCATAATGTCCGTCTAAATCTTCGAACAACGGTCCTGCTTCTATAGGTATTTGACTAATCGGTAATACATTTAAGGGACAGACGGTTTTCTTCGTAAAGGGAGCTCTGGATCGTGTTATGCAACTTTGTGATTCGTACTTATCATCCGATGGAATGCGAAAGGTAAGTCATTACTTTTACTAATTTTTTTTTCTGCCACTATTTCGCCCTCAGTGCAAATAGTCCTTGAGGCGTTTATAATATTAGAGAATCAGCCCCTGCATATCTTCTTGTAGCCATGATCTTTCAGATAATCAAATAGTACGTCCAATTTTCTGAGTGCTGGGCTGTACGTCCTATATCTGTTCAAATATCTATGGACTAGGGGTGAAGGGCCACTCTATTTTTTACTTATTTATTTTCTATCCCCTTTTCCCTCGGGGCGTGTGGCTGTGGCTTAGTGGTGGAGAATCACGACCTTTTCCATAAATTGGAGCAGTGTGCGAAAGAAGCGGTCCTCATCTTGTTTTCCCCACATAGACTGCCAGCCATGCTCCCCTTCCTACCTATGTATTCCAGAGGATCCAAGTGTCAATTAAATTCATGGGCTCTAAAGCTTTTTGGTCGCACGGCGCTGTTATTTTTATTTTTCGTTCCAATTCTGAAGAAAGGAATCGTTGCAGTGATTNCTTTTCCCTCGGGGCGTGTGGCTGTGGCTTAGTGGTGGAGAATCACGACCTTTTCCATAAATTGGAGCAGTGTGCGAAAGAAGCGGTCCTCATCTTGTTTTCCCCAAGTAGACTGCCAGCCATGCTCCCCTTCCTACCTATGTATTCCAGAGGATCCAATTGTCAATCAGATTCATGGGTTCTAAAGCTTTTTGGTCGCACGGCGCTGTTATTTTTATTTTTCGTTCCAATTCTGAAGAAAGGAATCGTTGCAGTGATTTTAACAGCCTTTTTCTTCGACCAGATTGTTCTGGAATGTCCCTCTCTTCTGCAGTGTTTTACACGACCCCAGTGTTTTCCATAACAGGATGCTGTCCTGTAGGGTTACGGGTTACAGAGACTTACGTGAATACGTCATTCTTGCTTTTTCATCACTTACTTACAATTAGCCAGCATGCACGCCGTCTCCGCGAATAAATTGCCGTTAATATATAACTGCGATCGGGAAAAATTAGATTATGCCCAAGTTGGTCTTGTTGTGATCATTCACTTCCTTTCACTTTTCTACAATCCGGGCATAAAATGAGGCATACTGCCATGATAAATGAAATAGAACTAAATTTTTGAGCAGTGATTTTGTTGTTGACATGCTTTTTGACTTCCGAACCAGGCCTACGCCTTTGATTTCCATCCGGACTAATAATCAGGTTTCAGGTCGTATACGGTCTGGAAATGTGGGAAATTGCGGGTGCCTAACGATGTAAAAATCGAGGCTTTTCTCCTTACAGGAGAATGTGGCGATAGGTTGACCGTCCCCGGATTATGGAAGGCTTGGTTGACTTGAGCGGATCTCGCTGAGAAGTGATCCCCGGATGGCAAAAGTGCCTGACGTCGCAGCCTCAACTCCTTCCTTTTCTTGTAAACATCTAGTGCGAGCCCATTAAAAGGAAGCCTTCTTCAAGCAATCACACAGTACAAACGTTGAAGCGTCGCGAGATTAAGCTCGAACTACCAGTAGTAATAGCACGGAGATGCATAGTGGACCTCAATATGACGATATTTCTAGAGATCCATCTTAGTAACTTTTNTTTTATCTCCTTGAAGCCGTCTTGACAGTTTTCGACTCTGTTTGGGTGCTTCATTTGAACTGACAGTGTTTGACTGAGTTGTTTCCCGGTAGCTTTCTTCTTCCCAAATTCTTAATTAGGCGTTAGCTTCAGCCGAGGAAACGATAGCTTTAGTTGCAGACCTATCGCTGGTCAGTTGCAATCAGGAAAAAGGGAAGATTTTACTTATTTGAAAGCAAAAGGGAAAGCGAAGAGCCCAAAAGTTTTACTTACCAATTGATCCCAATTTACTTGCAGCCTCTTGATGACTACGTTCGTCAAAGGATAGCAGATGGAGGACGTAATCTAGGTGCAACTGGTCTCAGAGGTCAGTTGTTGATACACTGGCCCTCTTTACTTTAAAATAGTTGTCTCGCATTCATTTCAATTGTTTATTTCAGTTTTGGCAATGGCTCGAGGCGATTCTATGCAGTCATTGATGTTGGTGGGGATGGTTGGGATGCTCGACCCGCCGCGACTAGGTGCAGCCGATGCAATTGCTATGGTTCGAGCCAGCGGTGTCGAGGTGAAGCTAATCACTGGGGATTCGCAAGAGACAGCGCAGAGCATAGGTAGGCTAGCCTTACTTGCGAGGTCCTGGGCAATACGCTCTGTAGTCAATGAATATTTCCAGGATCGATGTTGGGATTATACTGCTCACCTCATGATAGCTGTCTCTCCGGATCTCAGATCGACAGTATGACCGAACAGGAGCTTGAACTCGTCATTCGCCAAGTATCAGTATTCTACCGGGCATCCCCTAGGCATAAACTGAAAATTGTGAAGGTAAACAGAATTTTTGTTTGAACAACTCAATAGCTCTCGAAAATTAATTCCCTAGGCTCTACAAGGAATCGGAGAAGTTGTGGCAATGACCGGTGATGGAGTGAATGACGCGGTTGCATTGAAAAAGGCTGATATAGGAGTGGCGATGGGATTGGGAGGCACGGACGTCTGCAAAGGTTAGGCTTAGATTCAGGAGATTATCAGTATTTGTCGTAAACCAGAAGCGTTTCAGAAGCGGCTGATATGATTCTGTGTGATGATGACTTTTCTACCATGACAGCGGCAATTGAAGAAGGCAAAGCTATCTACCACAACATCACAAACTTTGTTCGATTTCAGCTCAGCACGTAAGAACTTTGGGTTTATCCTTCAGTCAAACAGGATTATTTTAAGAGTGAAAATTGCAGGAGCGTAGCCGCTTTGTCCCTGATAGCTGCTTCGACCATGTTTCACTTCGAGAATCCACTGAATGCAATGCAGATCCTCTGGATTAACATAATTATGGATGGGCCGCCAGCGCAAAGGTTTGTGATGTCGTCATCTTTGGCTCTGTCTTGTAATGAAGTTCAAAAGTCCCACCATACCCATAAAAGGAATGCCTGTGAAATTTACATGCAAGTTTGATTTCTTCATATTTTTGCTCTCGCCGAAGCCTTAACGCCAAACAATTTTTCGAAATGTGCCAATACTCTCGGTAATCAATGTTGGGGACTAAACTGGTCTAACTGAGAAGGTACACTTCATTGGGGAAGCAGACCGAAATGGTTTACTCATTATTGCTTCAGAAGTGGTTTATCTACTGCAGCAGCTCAGTGACAATTCATTAGGTCCCAGATCGATCTCGCTTCGAGCAACCTAGTCTCCCATATCTCCGGGCTCGGTTAACTGGGAGGATGTAATCACTAACCTGTACGTGGGCTCGGCACTGCGAGTACATGCGCATTCAAACGCCAATGTGATTTTGAGTGGAAGTCGAGTGCCGGGCGCGTACCCAGAATGGTATTGATAAACGCGAAAAGCTCTATCCTTTATCTTGTATTGTATTTATTGCTTGTCATCCAGCTGAATATCATCAGAACTCCAGAAGGTTCGTCTTTTATTGATAATTTTTTTCAGTTTGGGTGTGGAGCCGGTTGATGATGACATTATTCGTCAACCACCTCGAAATGTCCGTCAGCCGATGCTCAGCTTACGGCTAATGATCGATATTCTTTGTTCAGCTGCAATCATCGTGGTCGGAACACTTTTCATATTCTACAGAGAGGTAATATCTTTTGCTAGGGGGATATCCATAGAAAGCTTACGATAAAAAAAGCGATTTAGATGTCTATCGATAATAAAATAACCCCTCGAGACACTACGATGACGTTCACATGCTTTGTTCTTTTCGATATGTGGAATGCATTAAGCTGCCGAAGTTCGAGAAAGATGATATGGCAGATAGGATTGCGAAGGTTTTTTTAAATTTATTTTTATTACAGATAAGTTTTGGGAGGCCTGGTGGATGTCATTGTTTCCTTGAAGAAGTCATTATTGAAGGGGTAATGTATTTCACGGCATTGTATTCGCTATGTGTGCACATCTCATTCGATTAGTATAAACGCTACACAACTAAATTGGAGACGTAGTACTCCTTAAGACTGTATTGTTGAGAAAGGGTGGAATTGAGGAGGTAGAGGGAGCGAGATAGGCCGTGACATAAGCGGAAGCAGGCTGGACCTAGCAATCAGCGCGGTTTGCATATTCCTTTGTTCCTTTTGTCTCACTACGCCCACGCGGACTAACAAATTTTCCGAATTGTCGAAAACGTTAATGGGAAACAAAGGGGTATCATGAATCTACAGGGGATATCGGTGAAAGGAACTTAATTTTCATCACTTTGCCCCCCTCCCCCTCCCCATGTTCTGTTCTCCCCTTCCTTCTACTGCTATTCTACTTTGAACTTGCAGCTCAATCATCAACTGGCAATGTTGCCCGAACCCCAGTTTATTCTAGGAATCGGATGTTTTGCATCGCAGTCAGTGCCTCACTCGTTTGTCAATTGCTCGTCATCTTTTGGTCTCCATTGCAGCATGTTTTCCAAACGGAAGCTCTCTCTGTTGTTGGTGAGACTTTTTTTGTTGGTTGTTGATTTGATGTTTATTGGATTCCTTTTTTCGGATAAAATTGACGGTAGATGTTACTCCGATAATATCGATACACTTTCAGATCTGCTATTGTTAACGACCTTGACGTCATCGGTATTCATATTTAATGAGACGAAAAAATATTTTGATCTACGGCGATCTACAAAATTGCCTTCGACAACCAAAACTGACAATGTTCTCTAATTTATATTTATATTATTATTGTCATAATTATAATTTATGTCTATAGCTGAAATTTCCGATGCCAAATGCGAGTAATAGCTTTCGAGGTTTCATTTTTATCCCTTCACCCCCTCTCTTTATGTTTTTCTCTTTTCCCCACCCAAATGCCCCTCCCCACTTTTTCATGCATGTTCTATGATGTTCTATTTATTGAATTTTGTCGTTGAATTCACTCACTCAAGGGAATTTTTCGTTTATTGTCACAGAAAAGTCTATTTTTTTCTTTCAGTCAAGCCTCAGAGCTCCCATATCATCATCTCTCGCTTAGATTCTACTAGAGTAGAGTATTTGTTTGTTTATTATTTATTATCTGAAAAAAGTTGATCATTAATTTATCATTAGTCTACTCTCGCTCATTTCTGAATCAACTTTACTTTTATGACGGCGTTGAAACGTCAATTTCTTCCTTGCGAAACCATGGACATAATGCATTTGTTGATAACCTTGTTAGCTCCTCAGCAGTGATTAGGTACAGTTGATCGTTTTGGGTAAAATTTCATGTGGCAATTGGTGTTCATAAATAACTAAAGTTTATTCGTATAATTATAAATTGTTTTGTAAGTGGCTATTTACGAAAATGCATTGTAAGGCGGAGTTTAAAAGAGATTTATCAATAGGTATCATCCTTACATTTTTGGAATAATAGTCGTTGAGAATTGTCATCAGTCATTTTCCATTTGGGATGGTCAGGTGTCAGTGTTGCAGTGTTTTACGGTGCCACTTTCTGTCAGTAACGTTCAGATCGACCCTTCAGCAATCCAATGGTGAAACCACCATGGTAAGTGCTATATCTGTTTGATGACGATGCCTCACAATGGTTCATTGTCCAACATAGTTCCCGTCGAATCCGAAATCCGCTGTCAAATTTCGCTACATGGCGTAGCAAGGGAAATCCGTCAATGATGAGCTATCTGTTCCTTTATCGCTAATAAGAAGTGTCCATTGTATGACAATGCTTAATCAAACATAATCCGAATGTTGAGCTTTGCACTATCCAGTTAAGCAGTCATCACTATGGAAATAACTTTTCGTATGTGCCTTACCCTCACAGGTGTAAAGTAGGAACTTAACCAAAGTAGTGGATGAATTCGGAATGAAGCTGCCCACGAATTTACGTTTCCATTGAGTTAGGAGCATCTTTTGAAAATATTGGATCGAGTACTTTATTATTGTGCCTCCGCCAAAGAGGGCCCCTACGATTCTGAATGGAAGTCGAACGCTGGGCGCATCCCTCAGACGGCGTCCAAAGATTTTATTCTTCAGACTCTTGAGTCTTATTATCTATGGAAAGTCGGTGACTGATTTCAAGTTAATTAGTTAAAGCTCCAGTCCAGTTAATGGTAGCACAACATAGTTTTTCATTTGAGTCATGATATTAATCCAAGCTCAATACTGCATGCTACTAGGAGCCGGTGAATTCTATTATGTAAATGTTGTGTACAAAACAAAAAACAGGAGTATATGAGGCATGGGGCGTTGTTGATAACTGCCGTTCCCAAGGGATTCGCAAAGATGTGTTTGTCAATTGTTTTTGTTTTCTTCCTTCGATGTATGCCCTGAGGGGGAGGACTTCTCATTCTCTGTCATCCGCCGAATAAGGGCTGATTGAGATACAAGGCGGAAGCACCCATTCCTAAGTAAGGAGAAAGCCAATAGTAAGAAGTGGGGCATGGGGCTCATAGGTACACATCGTGTAGGCGAATCACCAACTGACTGACATGAGAGGTCAGACCTTTCTGAGAACTGATTCTCCCTCTTGCTCATCTACCAGGGTTGGAACGAAAAGGAATGTGTGATGACTGGCTGTCACGAAGGGCAGATGTGAGCGGAGAATTCCCCATTGGATTGGAACAATTACAATTCATTCCGCATATCAATCCCGAAATCGTTGAATTTTGTTTCCGAAAAAAATTTTTAAATCTGGGCAGAGCCATTTAGATATCAAGGGACTGGAATTCATGAGAATTAGCGTTAGAAATGGCTCTTGGAAACGAAATTCGTAAACCACATTTAACCGATTTGAGCTAATCGCTTTTTCGTTGTGTCTCACACTGGAGGAGGAAAGGGTGACGCTGAAAAATTGGGCTGGACGGCGGTAGGTAGAGGGAAAGCGGTGAGAGTAGAAGTCAGTAGTCAAAGAAGATCCTGGAAATCGGCTTTGGTTTGCCAAATTGATCAAGTTGAATACTTTCGCCAAACATTCAGTCATGAACTTTGGTTTTGCTGGATACTTGCGTGACGATTCGGTATTTCCTAGCAGTGCCCAATTCAGTTCACTAAAAAGTATTACGTCAACCATTCGGGGGTAATATCGTTGAAATTCAATATTACCTATATACGTAAGACACTTCATCGCACTGAAGTAAGCACACAGAACTGAGAGCTACCAGAAAATGCCAGAGTCGGGCTCATATGTCCCACGTTGGTTGCAAGGTAATTGGAGGGTGAGTGAATATTTAATGTTGGCCACTCAACACTAAAGGCCTTTGTGGTACTAGCTGAAGTACCTAAGGTTGAGGGTGTTACCTACAAATGTTCGCCTCGGTTCTCGCTCAGGTCACCTCAGTGTGAGCCCTTCAAGCTGCTGAAGTTGTGGTCTGGAATGAGCTACATTTTGTAGAACTCCCAATCCTCTATATCCTATCCTAATAATCCTATAATCCTAAATATCCTAAGTATCGTGGTTGCTATTAGCCCACTGATTTTCTTGCGGTTATTTGGCATTGATTTATTTTATTGATTTCAGAGGTGAAAGCGTCTGTCACCTGATGAACACGGTCTTTTTGAAATTCAAAAGCTGGATAGGCACCGACATGATTCAAGCCTAGTACATTCAGATAGCCGGCTGTGAATTAAACAGTCTAATAAGTTCCATAGGGATACTTTCTTAAAGTTCAGGAAGAGGGGCATCCCCATAGGCATATGGGTCTTGACCACTGTGGAAAAATCTGACAATTTAGGATGCTTCGCAAATTCTAATTGGATTTTCTCCGGAATAGATTAAAAAACATTGGGCATGTCAGGAACCTGTTCTGTAATTACTCGGGAATGAACCTCTCATTTCGTGGATACCACGAAATCGATATGTCAGTGTAGTGAACATGATCCGATCTGATTCTTTTCGCCTCCCCGTAGATAAGTTGGCGTAGACGGGCGGTAAAGGAGTGCATCAAAGAGCTACCGCTCTTGTTAAACATGCGAGAATAGCTACAGTTTACGACATGCCGAGTCATAAAACGAGAGGTGGTCTCTCCGTGAAAACGTGCGAAATTATAGGCTATCTTGAGATATCACAAGAAAAAACGGCATGGTACAATTCTATTTTAAGGAATTCTAACGGGCTTTTGGGTATTTCGGTCCAGGGGTCCATTGTTTGTGTTAAGATTTCTCTGTGAGGTTAGGTAGAGCGGAACCATCTCGAAGACATTTGTAAAGGGGCTGGCTATCGTAGGCGTGTACAAACGAAAAAAACAAAACTTTTGGCTCGAACCGCTACTATCAGAAGTATAAGCAGTGGGACCCTGCAGCATTTCTAACCTCTCCCTTAGTCGCTACCAGTTCGAATTTTTTACTTTTGCATCTTGTAATCTAATAGCACAACTTGTCGGATGTTTATGCAGTATGCCACTTCCCATGGGGCCAACTCGCTGATTTACAGCACTTTAGCTTGCTGAGAAAACATCGATAATCAGTTTCAAAAGCAGGGTCACAGTCTCTCGGTCTTCAACAACTAGCTCTTAATTGGGAGCCTTCATCTCTGTGCCATGATTCCTCTTCCACTTTACGATTATTTATTCTGTGGGTCGATAAGTCCTATATTCAATGCGACAAATTGAAATAAATCATAGGCTAACAATTTCGAGGATCGTCTGCATAGGTGGAAGACTCATCAAGTTCACAGGGTTCTTGAATAAGTTTCCAGGCTTACTAAGCCGGTCTCTAGCAAAGAACTTCACTTTTCTGGTTTGCACGTCTGAAGACACGGCTATGGGTCTCTTGAGAACGGAGCTTTTCTCCAAAGACGAAAAACCACCCGTTGCTGGTGACGATATGATTTGTTGAACGCTGGAGCTCTTCATTAGATGAAAGAGCAGAGGCCACGATTCCCCAATATTGTCTCTGTGAGCAAAATGAAATGCAGTGGATAAAGAGGAACGTTGATATCCTTCTTTTGAAATATTTCATATCAAGCTTATTTCAGAATGAAGCCAAAGGCTGTTTCTGTGGTCATGACATTGGGAGAATGAGTGATGACTTCTCTGGCGATGATTGTTCTTAAAGCCTGTCGGTATGAATGGTCCATTCATACTAGACAGGATTCAGTCCTCTAAATGATATCGTCGTCTCTTTAGAAGGTGCGCTATCCTCCTTTAATCTGAGTGTGGACTCAAACAATTTTGTAGTTACCAGTATTTTCGATGAAACGGACCCAATTATGCGAAGGCCGGAAAGATGCGCCTTTTTCATCCAGTAACAATTTAGCGACAAACATTTCATGTGCATCATTTGTTGGTGATTATTTTCTGTTTTATTAGCCATTTTATCATTATTTTCAAATGAGTAAGGATCGATACCCATTAAATTTTTGTCGCCAAATAATTACCGATTGACGGAGCTAGCCCAGGGGCGGATATTTGGTGAAATTCAACGTCATCCGTCCAGATTTTCTGATTGACAAGTAATTGCCTTCAACAATGAACAATCTCAGCCTGTCTGGTCTTTCCCTCGAACCATGATTCATAATCCTAAATGGGCAGCGGCTTCAAAAGACTGCTTCAAAGCCCTTGGCCGTCGGAATCGATTCAGAAATGGGTTTGGTCATTAATCTAATAAAGTGGGAGCTCCTCAAGAGAAGAGCTGTTCGATTGAGAAAACAGGAACTAAAGACTTCGGCTAGCTCAATTGGCGCTAATTGAGAGTATGTAAGAGGCTATCATGAAGTATTACAGTAAATAGGTTGCTTAAATACTCAAAGTCATCGAGACCTTCTGAAAATATGCCTTCTAAAGGCTTACACCCAAGTTATTGCGGACCGCAGTTATCTAATTTTCTCCAGAATGTTCCGGAAGTTTCAATGGGAAGGCTGAAAAAGGATTTATCCCACTATATGGGCATACCCGGCGATTTTATGATATCGCAGTCGATTGAAGTGATCGGGACTCAACTCCGAAAGTGTTCATTCCGACTTTCAAGTGTCGGAAAAGAGCGTGTTCAGAACCCTTTGGAAGGGGTTCCAAGGTCAGAGCTTCCTTCAAGATCAAATGTGTTCCAGCACGAGGAGTGTCCGTATTGGAAAGAACTTCATGTTGAGTATCGGAAGAGACTTCGACCATTGAGGTTCAGACAAGCAATAAACAGGGGACCGGATATATTATGCGCATACAAATGGGTAGCGTTCATTAGAGCCGTTCCATGAAAACTTCATGAATATTTCAAGAAAAATCTGGATGGTAGCGAAATTTCAAGCAGGTACTGTACTGTACTGTGCTGCCTATTACTATAACTGTCTTTTGATAGGAGCCGATTGTTTGGTAGGGGAAGGTTTGGCAACCGGTGAAATTGACCTAAAGAAATCAAATCTCTCGGAATTATCAGACCGCTTTGAGACCGCGGCGCTACATCTTCTCTTTCTATACAATAACCACACTTCATTGAGAAACCTGATGATAAGGAGCAAAGATCACATTGGACAAGGATTTTCTAGTTACTTGTAGCTTGCTGTCAGCTATATCAACATGGCTTCTCGCTATTCGCTGGGATTAAGTCCTCTTTTTGGCCAGAAGTTGGACGGGATAAGCCCTTCCTTTGATGGGAAACAGAGTTTTTGTGTTTTATTGTATTAATGCTGCATTTCAACAAATGTGTGCAGGACGTTATTTGCTCAGCACCGAAGACTTCAGCAGTTGAGACCAGTGAATACAATGGTCCCTGAGTCCAATAGAATAGTCCAGCTCGAACTGTAAGTCACTTGGTCCTATAAGGAGCCTGCATGTGCGTAGTTTCGGCTAGTCTATTACCGTCCCCCGATTTCGCCACAACCAGGTGTCCGGGACCAGGTGGCCTAATCTGTACATTCCTGTCACCAGTATATGACGTCTCCTAAGGCCCAAGCGGGAAAGGATGAGCGGGTGTGACGACCAAGTCTCTTTTTCCTCACCCTTACGTAACCACTGCTCAATCGCGGTAAATGTTTGGACATGTGGTTCAGGCGAGGTTCGAAAATCAGATCAACTAAAGAAAAATTCATTTAGGCCTCCGTGGACCATCTGGATTAGTGTAAACAATAGTCCGCGAACGTGGCACTATAATGACGCATGCCGTCGTACAAATCAGAGTTACACAGACTTTCGGAACCGCAGACACTCAATACTGCAAAAGAACGGGCTCAGTTGNGTGGACCATCTGGATTAGTGTAAACAATAGTCCGCGAACGTGGCACTATAATGACGCATGCCGTCGTACAAATCCGAGTTACACAGACTTTCGGAATCCCAGACATTCAATCCCATAGAACAGGAGGTCTAGTTAATCAAGGTGAGGTTGAATCCCAGGAATCTATAAATTAAAACTATTCAACTAGTCCTGCTCCGATTCATTTTGCTTTCGGTTGACATTACTTCGGTCAAGGACTACAAACAAATTTTTCTTCTATTTATGTATCTAGAATAGCCTAGGATCAGTATTGGGTGTAAGTAGCGATTAAGTAGATTACTATTAGTAAGTATTGGGTGTATTGGTGTCTCAGCCGTTCAATGAGTTCAGAAAGGAATAAGGGATTTTTTTGGAGGGTATGATGGATGGACTAGATGCGGCTATACATGGGTAGTGGAGACATCTAGAAACTCTTCTTCAGAGGCTTCTAAACCACCATATTTCATTGGCCATATTGGTCGGGTTTTCCTTACTGGTAATCAATGAAGAAAGGATGTTGAATCGGCAAAAATTGATGAAAATTAGAAAAGAAAGTGGTACCTTGATAGGAATATGTGGCGAACTAGCTGTCATGCCTAGCTTTTTTCATGCACGGCTTGTCCTGGTAGAGTTGCTATGTCTTTAGCTAGTAAAACAGTCAGGTAATCACTTAACTTATTCAACTATCAACTCTTTACTGAATTTTTCGATAGTCAACAATTGTCTCAGACCCCAAACCCCAATCTATCCAACACTTCTTTCCTCCTTTTCTCCATTATGTGGTAGAGTCCCTATCCTGACCCCGACCTTAGCTCGTAACCATGTGTAGGATTTGCCCTCAGTCATTCCTGCTGGTTTTTGAAAGAGCAATTAAGTCTTGTCGAAGTTATGGAGAAACGGTAACTGGTATACCTGAATTTGTGGCAGAAATCCGGATACCATCCTATACATACCATGATGTATATCTGGCAGTGCCTGCCCATTCTAAACTATAGCGAAGCTTCCAGAGCTCTGTTTTTTCAGTCGTCGATGCCTATCGAACAATGCCATTTCCACATAAACTGATGTCGTGCAATCGATGTGAAGTTTTGTACTACAAGGGCTTATTCGATGGGCTTTCGGCTATGCCCAATTCGCCCTGCTTCAGCTTTGAGATTGTCAAAGAATGTCAGATCTAAGCTCGAGATTCAATCATTGTGTGTGACAGCCCGGGGATTTAACTAGTAACGAATGCAAATGTCATGGAAAATATGCAAAAAGCTAGTTTGATGAAGACATGTGAAAGCAGCAGGTGCAGCAGCATTCCAATGACCTCAATCTAAATCACCGCTCTAATTTCTTATAGGGCTGCTTTGTCGACCAACGTCCCAGGGCTAGACGGAGGCAGCATAACATTGGGGCGAGGCGTATTGGATTGACGAAAAACATCTGAAAACTAGGGCTAAAGGAATGACGTGCTCTTGGGAGGCGAAGCGAGTCAAATCCGACATTCAGCCGTTCTCGCTGGTGCGCCAGTGGCCAGTGGTGGTGGTGGTGGTTGGTGGTATCATTGGCCGCTGCCCCGCCAATTGAGGTGAGCTCTCGTTTTACTTGTCGTTGACCATATGCAGCAAGCTAAGCAGTGGCAGAGCGGCACTGGCATTGATGTCATCCACCCTTTATGACTCTCTCGTTATATGTCTCGTTTGTAATTAGGCCGAGTCGAGCTTCTGCCAGTGCTGCTTCTGTTGCTTGCTTGCTATAGTGCCATTGAAAGCGCTACGGCGAGGACAATCCAGCCAACCACCATCGTGCAGTCAGTGGCACGGTAACGCCGGTTGCCGGTGCCCTCGTAAACGCTTCTGTTCAATTAATAACGATTTCAGCTGGCCGATAAAGCGACAACCGTTCGACGGGTGCCTCAGGCTCGACCAGTTTCGTCGAAATGAGGAGTAAGTCTATTTCTTTCTTTCATTCCATCAATCATCCTCATTCATTTGATTCCTCCCGTCATCGTTTTTTTCTGTCTGACTCGTCTCTCTGAACGTTCCTACTTTCAAATATTCAAATCGGCCACAGTAAAGGCGGCAGATGATAGGTTATCTGCACCGAAATTTTCATGCGATAAGGGAATTTGTTGTGCAGTTTATTACATCGTTCCCATTCGGGAGGACTGAGACATCTGCCGCCGCAACTCCGACAACGCCTGATTTTGTCATCCGGAAGATAGAAAAATCCGTGCCCGAGTTCTGAAAGGTCTGGTTTATTGATTTGAGTCCTAGGTCCTCCTTATTTGCATACTGTAGCCAGCTGCAAGACCCTTTTTCCCACTCATTTATTTAAAACGTGTCCAATTGCTTCTTCCTGAATTGGTTCTCATTTTTCTCAAGTCAGCCCCAAACTTCTCATTATCGATCCAATTCGTATACACTCGAATAATTTTACGTTTTTTCCCCGGCCATTTCGATGTCCATGACCCAACGACGTTTTGTCACATCGTGTTTGTCCATATTTCCAAGGAAATTTCCAATTAACCTCGAAAAAGTTTGAGGAATGCGTCTCGCGTATGCTCCTTTTTTCAATAGAGGCCACCTCTTTTACGCAGCTTTTTCTATGCCGTTCCGCGAGAGACCATTCCAAAGACCTTGAGATGGACGACCTTCTTGTGTTGGAGCAAATCGTCGCACGGAGTTTTTGTTTTTTGTTTCCGTACGCTCACGTCGGACGTCGAATCATCAGCATGGTCGAATCAGCTCAGCTCGGCTCGGCTGGATCGAATGGAATTCGAACCTAACACACACAACATATCCATAATTCATCCAACGATTCGCGTTTGCCTCCGTCACATAGCTAACAATGAAAACCATTTGGAGGGGAATCGATATCGGCACGGGATCGGGAATGTTGCCAATATGAGTAGTCGTAGTACAGTCAGAGCAGGTGACTGGTAGGCATACACCTCCCAGAGACTCGATTCAGCTGTTTGATATGGCCGGAACAATTTGGATTTTGCTATCGATATGTTGGGAGGGTGCTGACCCGAATGACTAATGATGATAGGAATTTGTCCGCTGAATGAGACAACAGTCAGATCGGATTTCATTACGAACGTATCTTATTCTTCAGGTCGACAGGCCGACACCACTTATCGCACGTGTTTATACCCACCCCATACGGGTGTCGTTTCACATCTCATGGTCATTTTGACCTTTCTGTTGTCGCCCATTTTGGCCTTTATGTTGTTTTACTCCTCTGCTCTCACTTTAACCTAACTGTGGCTGTTATTCAGCCACAAAGAAGTTTTCCTATTAAGAGAATCAATCTCAAAAGGTTTTTCGACTTTCGGGCTCTGACGAAGGGGAACTTGCCGAAACGTTAGCCCTACAAAGTTTAGAAATCTTGGAAAGACTGAAGTAAGCAAACTTACTTGTAAGGGCCGTTTTCTGAGTTTCCCGAACTTGACTCATCAAAGACTGCCAAAGCTCTCTCCCATTCCCTCCTCGGAACTACTTCTGATCAGAAGATAGCAGACCGGAGTGGGTACGAAAATGCCCCAGGTCTGCTCATAAGAGCAGGAAACCGTTCCGAGTTTCTGACAGGAGTTAGGGAGCTCCACAGTGGATGGGAGGTGAATAGCTAGGTCCCAACATAAAGAAAGGAACGAGCCTAATGTATCCGTTTAATAGATGAGGATGACATTGAACAAGGAAAAAGAGAAAAACAGTTTCCGGAAGGCTGACGAATTTCCCATTTTTGCCGAAATTCCTTGCAGTTTCTCATTTTCAAGGCCATTCATAGATGTTCCGGTCAATACAGTTCGTCAAGGCAACAGAAAGAACAGAAAGAACCCTTCCGATATACGATGTCTGCAAGAATTAATTGCCCTTTCACAACCACGTTTTTCACTTTCCTTTGATGTACCTTTTCTTCGAAACGGGTACGTTGCGATCCTTATCAGACTTTTCATCGCTCTAGCCAAGTACGTACTCCCACATGCCCATCGTGGAACCGCTATTGCCAACATTTCGAAACATTCTCTTGGCTTTGGAGATAGGAATTTGCAAATTTCCCACCTTCCTTGTGAGTTAGTCAATTTGTTTTCGAACGGCAGTCTGAGACTCACTCTTACATTCCTCTGTCGCCTTCTCCCGAGTGGGTCCAAGTGCTCACGCACAAGGATCAGCTGTTCGCTCTTGATGGCATTTTCCGACGAAATTCTCTTGCTCGCTCCTTGCTGGCTGGAAGCTTTGTGTTTTTCCAACTTCCTTTTGGAGAGCACTTGCAAGCTCTTAACGATTAGTTTCCCATTTCGTCCTACCGTACAAGTGTTTCCCTATGACAATGGATTTCGCCTTTTCTAACTGCTAACTCGCTCTCTCTACTGCATTTTCCCGGTACTTGTTCGTTTTCCCTCTCCCTCTTCATTCACACACTTTCCTCCGAAACGGAAACTTTTCTTGACTTCGACGGCTTCTCCAATTACTACATCATCACTGGGTAACCAAAGAATTCTCCACTGCTTTTCCCGTGAGACATCATGCACTTGCCAGTCTTCTGATTCCGCCTTCTCGAGAACTCGTCATCGATGTTCGAATTCTGTCATCGTTTCTGCAGTGCGATTCTTTTACTAAACAAAAAACAATTCCTAAGAGTTTGACGTTCCCAGTACGCCTCCTCGCCAGAGACTATCTTCCCAGCACTCTGCATGTGGGCGATATAACTGAAGACCTCCCGCACTCTTCATCACAGGCTCTCATGTGAACGGTAATGAACCACCGAGGTCCTAGGAAGAATGTCGTGGTCTCACTTGATCCGAACGCACATTCAGCTTGTCAACCGCCTCCTTCAGAGCGGAAGCGGCTCCTTATGGGTTCCGGATGACGAATGGTAATAAATAGCTGTAATAATAATTAGTTTTATTGCCAGAACAGCTGCCGGATTGTGGTTTGGGCCACCTCAAGCAGTAGGAAATCGATTTCCCCAAAGGGCATATTATTCGAAACTTCGTGCCGTTACCTCTTTCTCAATCGGGCGAATACCTGTACGGCACAGAACAACAATAGCATGGCAGCTCTAGACAGTGTTTCCACGGGGTTTTCGTGCCTCTTGTTGTAATCTGCAGGCGGTTGCGTTCGTTCCCCGTCGAATCGATCGCTGCCGCCGCATCTCAAAACACAGCAACTCACACTCACTGACTGTTCCCACTTGGCTACCTCAATTCTCAGTTCAGTCTTGTCTAGCCATCGGTGAAGGAACTACTCCCATCATCCTGTCTATCATCCCTTTGTCTGACTATTGTTTTGATGTCTCGGGCCAACTTTTCCCATGCAAGCATGCACATTGAACCGAATTACGAGCAGCATTCGCTGGTCGCAGATGTCTCCTCCGTCCATCTGAATTGCTATTTCGGCGCGGAGTGGAAGCAATTGCCAGTTTGTGAGTGATAGAATGAATTCGATAGCGGGGCTTTACGTCAGGGGCCAACTATTGGGATGGAAAGATTCAATGTATATTGGCTGACTGGTAAGTACACAGTATGCCAACCTCTCTCAACATTTTTCGCCTTCTGCGACCATTCAATTTAGCAGTGGCAAATTGGCTCTTTACCAGACTCGAAAATTCGCCTTCTTTTCTCCTCCCCAGTTACTTGCCTGTAACGGAGCAGGGCAGGGATCCTTTCACTCTCGTCGACGCTTGAGATTTATCAAAAGAATTGATCGCGAAGAGGTTGGGAAAAACGTCAAGCCCCACTTGAGACATTTCATTTTCCAAGACTGGTTTGCCATTTACTTAGTAAGAGAATGTGGAAATTACCTGTTTACCTTCTGTACGTTCCCCGATGCTTAATTTATGTAACAAAACCTTTCCGCTGCCGATTTCCATTTGCATACATACCGA
>UZAF01017497.1:22324-39334 GCA_900617895.1 Haemonchus placei
CAATATCTGTCTACTAGTTTCACCTGTACCACCTGCGATCGCCTTTTCAAATTAAATGGCAGGCAACTTCACTGGTGAATATTAAGAAGCAAAGCAAATTTTTTCGGTAAAGAATTCATTTAAAAAGTGATAGAGTTAGAGCTTGCAGTGGCTACTTTCTAAATATATTTGCGATCTTCGTGAATTGAAGTGTTGGTGGGAGAATTGACCATTTTTTTCAAATAAACGCCTTACAACATTATTTGGCTTTTTTGAATTAGAAGAAGCGACTTTGAAATGTTTCTTAACAATATTTTCATTAATGGCTCTTTCTTCTAACGGCCTCACCACCTCGTCAGTTTTTGTCGTATTCTCTCTCCTATTATTTGCATCCTTCAACTGCTCCCTTTCCATTTTCCCCCTCCTCATAACGCTTACTAGTGTCCCATATGCGGGGAGCATGGCGATTTTAGGGACCACTGCTTGTGAGGGTTTTTTAGCAGGCTTTATTAGTTGCGGATTGGTGAGGAATTTGAGGATGGTATTAGTTTGTTCGGAAAATAATTGTGAATTTTTAAGACGTTTTTTCGAACACCCGTCTCAGAATCTTTCTGGAGATTTGAATGCTTTTACAAATTATATTTGTACCTTATTGGGAGAATTGAACAAATTTCGTTTCCATTTGTAATTTTAAGAGCCTCTTAAACATGAAGTGTCTGACGGATGTTTTCGGATAATTTCTCTATTTTTAGTTCTGTTGTGGCTAGAAACCTGTTGCTTTCCATGATATAGGTAAAACATAAGGTGACAATCTTATTACAGAGCGCATATAAATACTGTCTCCAAACTTTTCATTCTGGCAGTTTTCAGCAATTTATCATTTCAAGGTGGACTGACTAGTGAGCACGGATTAATAAAAACAAACCCATATATGGGAATAGCTAACAAGAATTTCGAAAAAATTGGACTTGTAGCAAACTAGATGATGGGTGCCACAGGAGTTGCGTGAAATACTTTTGATTCCTCGAGTTAGTGTCTGCAATATGCGCTCCAAGCGCAACGAAGATCTCCCACTTATGAAGCGGATAGTGGAAAATCACACTACGAGTTTGGAGGAATCACTATGTTAGGGCTTAATTCGAATGGCTTCCAAGAACAGAATGTCAGATTGGTCTCAAATTTATCAGAATTTGATGGAGCCATTGAAAAAAACCAAAATTAGCAAGTCGCAGACGTGTTATATCGTAGTATGACGAGGCTAGATCGCATTCATTTTTGGTGATTTGACAAAAATTATCGAAGTATGGTTGAAAAGTAATTCTGCGTTCACTATGTAGCCCTGATCTCGCTCTTTCTGTAGACCACTTGATATGCTCTTTTCGAAACTGTTCCAATGAGAAAACTTCCGAAAAGAGAGGGTATCAAATCGATGTTTAAACGAGAGAAGAGCTCTGAACTTACCAGAGGGATGGCAAAGGATAATCGAACCAAATAGGGTATACATCGTTAAGGTCTGTTTAAAAGGGGAAGTGTTTGTGCAACGTTCAAAAATCGTGATTACTTTCCGAACCCTAATATGTGTCCAAATCCTTATTTCTTTCATAATGGAACGTTTCAGTGGACTTGCGGGACCGTGCTTTGATATCACTCGGAGTTGCCTCCGTTCCTCCAGAAAAACTTCGTTTCTATATTGCTCACGGCGATAAGTACGAGTTGATTGATATTTCTCAACAAAATATTGACAGTTATTTTGATACTGCCCAGAAGGTAATTCATTCTACTTTTATTAATATGCCTGCTGCCTTTTCGAAGTGTGTTCCTTTCTCTAGGTGTATGTAGACGTTTGCGATGACGAAAATAAGTGGTTTATAAACAACGAAAAACCGAGTAACTCGAGATTGGCGGACTATCCACCAAACTCCCTGTCTTCATATTCGTGAGTTTACCACTAATTTGGCACTACCTTTAATCATCCTGTGTTGTTTTGCTTGCTGTCTGCTTTGTTTTTAGTTGTTAGTAGGTATCCTTCATAGTTTGTCTCCGTAGCGAGTGCTCATAATGTATCTACTACGTTACCCCGAACGTGGCTCAGTTGCACCCAGATTGTGCAGCTATCCACTTTTCTGACGTCCCCTTTCCGAACGTGGCTCAGTTGCACCCAGATTGTGCAGCTATCCACTTTTCTGACGTCCCCTTTAGTTCAGACGTCTTAGTAGATATATCCAATTTTCAAAGATGGCAGATGAACATGCTGATAGGTGGCATGAAAGTTAACTTACTGGGGTGTTGAGGGACTGCGAGGCGGCGTGTCAGGTCTCGAACATCACCTGTACATGGTTGTTCGTTAATCAGAGCTCGGAGTCACTTGGGATGTAGTTTTGAAAGCGCTTGTCTGTGAATGTGGGGAGAATTCTTTTTGATCATTCCCCAATTAGGAGGACGTTACACAAGACTTCACTCCTGTGTTTCCAAGGGTTTGAGTGCCTGGCAGAAAAATTGTCGTCCACACATTAGTGGGCGAGATTAGATCTCAAGCTTTGTTTCTGAAGTATTCATTCTGTAGCAGTAGGGTTCAATTTATTTCCTACGGGAAGAAGATGACATAAATTCAACTCATCTGCTAGGTTTTTTTTAAAGAAAAATCTAATTGGGTCTGATCTTTTGTTTCTTGAATCTTTTGTTGCGTGAAGAATCGGTTTTGATGTGCTGATTTCAATCCCGCTTTCCCTCTGATTAGACTGTTGTGGTTCTCCGGTAGTGCTGGTCATTTTTTTTCTCCGCGCTTCAATTTTTATGTTTTTTCGATGGCTGGTGACTAGGAATAATGATATAGTGAAAGAGCGCAGCGATCAGTGAAGTAGACTGAGGAACATCCGGTTGAATCTAGCTACACCGGGTTCATCGTTGTGCTGAGAAATATGATCAGAAAATTCTTAACATAAGTATTCTCTCATCTACTGCCCGTGGTGCGCTGTTCAAGGATTTTCCGAACTAGGCATAGATTGTATAAAAAAGCCACATTGAAACGTTCATTGTAGACCCTACTTTGACGATGGCCTGCAATCCCCATCAACCTCGTGTTCTACGCGGTATTTCGCTTCTCTTTCCTCATCCCATTTGTAATACCCCAGGTGAACGTAAGCCACCAAGCAATTCTATTTTTTCTAATCGCAAATCGATTCTCAAAAACAGCGCTGCGCCTAGAGCAAGCGATGGTGAATTGACTTATGAGACCCAGAGGAAAGCGTCCAATCAAATTACAAGCACTCTTTGTTTTAGGGTTGCAAAAAGTAATGTATATCCAATAATTACCGGTACCTTTCTCTCCCACATTTCCTCTCAGGAGTATTTGGATACTGTTAGAAAATCTCTGCATCGACATATGAGCAACGTTGATGGAAACTAGAAAAAAAANAAAAAAAACTTTCCAACTTCCGCGAAAGGAATTCAGCAAAGACTTGATTCCTGAAACAACATTGTTAGTCCATATCACGAAGCGCTGCGCTTCCATAGTGACGCAGGATGGGAGTAATGTGCGAAACTCTTTAAGAAAAGCTCCGTGATCCCTACTATATAATCGTTTTCTCAAGATTTTGTGGCTTAGATTTCAAAGTTAACGGTCGTTTTCGAGGGGTTAATCTCAGCCTTCCGATCGAATCCTACTTACTTGTTAAGGACTCATGCTGGTTTGCATCACATTCGGTGAATTGCTGCGAATGTCCATGAAGAAATAGGCCCTTGATGTATAGGTCTGGGGTATTAGGATTACGCGAACTGGCGTAGCCATGTTGTCGTGGACCCCCTGTTGATAGGTGCTTTCCAATTTTCGTTTCTGGTCGTCTTCATGGGAATGGTTTGTTGAGTTCAGCCCCCGAATGGGTTTCCTATTGCCGGCCAGTCGAGGTGGCGCACCAGCGATCTCTGATTACCTGTGAGCGCGTAAACCGGAGAGTGGTTATCAATACCCATGCATTTGCATGTGTTAGAATTCAATTGTTCAAGGCGCTCTAGCTTGTATGTTCGGCTTCGACCTTTCGTTTGTTGACCGGCTGCGTCAACCCAATAACCTCGGTGGTCGAGTCGAGGCTATGCGAAAGGTCCCCTGTGGTGCTAAGGGGATGGGAAAGCGGGCACGGGAGTGATATCTGCTTTAGCTCACTCGCTCTTGAAGAATAAATTTTAAAACTAAGAGAGCCATCACGGACCTTGAGTGCTGTCTTAGACCCAATGTCAGTCACGGTACTAGCTGAACAGAGACCAAACAGCAGCAGTTAGCAGATCGCCAGTTATGCCCAACACCTTAACCTAAGCCTTTGAGTCTTCACGAGCTTCAGCATTTGTAACGTTACTTTCTGCTTCTTGTGCTGGCAGTTATGCTGAACTCTGAAAACCCATTCGAAATTCAAAAAAGGGTAGATATCTTCGCATGGGGTAGTCATCGACTCTCCATCAAATTGACACAACTTTTCTGTCTTTCGAGTTTAGGCTGTCATGGTGGTCCTTGCTATTTCGTACCTACCGATTCCTAACGAATTGGCGTTGGCTCTATGCCATGATTGCGTACATAGTTCGTCTTCATTGGGCTCCTATCAGGTCCGTGGGTGGTATATCTCAATTTGATTTTGCGAATTCTTTTACTCATTGAACCCAACCCACGGACCTAGTGCCTACCTTTCTTGCTTTACCGTAGTAGTAAATCACTAACAGTTTTTTGCATGTGGTCCGCGGGTTAACAAAGTGTAATGCTAGGATTGCGTTTCTCAACTTTTTAGGTTAAAGTGTTCTCATGATAAAGATAACTTTTTTACGTGGTATGGTACACTAGAATCTTTTTCGATATGGATCTACCAAAACTTTCAGGAAATCCATTCGGAGCTGATACATTCTAGTTCCATATATAACCAGTGGCTCAAAGTTTTTTTGAGTTCTTACAGTAATTCTCGAATAGGTTTTGAAACATGTTTGTTATGGTATATTCAAAAAGTTAAGAGAACTCCCCAAAGGCGCATTTTCGAATATCAGAAGACGATTTTCTGTTTAAATTGTAATCTTCCTTTCTGTACACCTTCCCCTCGTTACCAATGAGATCTAACCAAGCCTTTTGACGTATTCCTTTCTGCATATGTTTTATACATTTTGTGGGATCGTGCCCTTACCAAATGCTCATTTTTGTATTTGATGAATCATTAGGTTACACTTTGTAAACATTTCTGTTAATGTTTTGCATTGGTTTGATTCGGTATGGTTCATTTTCTCTTGGCCTTTGATAGTTTCAAAAAAGTGTAGTCCCTATGAGAATATGAAAAGAAATACTAAAACTATTTGCGGTTAGTAGCAGGCAAAGCAGAGAATTGTTAGTTCATTTCACTTGATTTGAGAGCATCTCTCATGCACGATCCTAAAAGGTCCTCATGCTTGACTAAATTTGAATTCCATCGAATTTGTAATAGCCTTATGCTTTTAGATTTTACGAGTCCACACGTGATAGGACTGGAAGCTATGTTAAAGGGGCATGTGGTCTTCAAAACCTCGGCAATACTTGCTTCATGGCTTCTGCCCTTCAGGTTCGAATTCTCTTGAGATACTTTTCCATTCCGAATCGGCATCGATCATTTTCAGTGCTTATCGAATGTTCCGGAGTTGACAAAATACTTTCTGTCCAATAGATATGTTGCTGATATAAATGAGAGAAATCCTCTTGGAACTAGAGGGGAATTAGCACGTGCTTATGGAGATCTTCTTCACAACATGTGGTCAGGGGAAAACTGCAGCATCGTGCCTCGTAAAGTCAAAGTATGTTTACGCTGCTGTGAACCTTATTTTGCTACATTAACCATGAACCCTCCGGTTTAGATGACCATTGGACAGTTTGCTCCGAGATTTAGCGGGTATGCTCAACAGGATTCACAAGAACTTTTAGCGTATGTCTTAGATGGTTTGCATGAAGATCTGAATAGAATCAAGGTGAAACCGTACGTTCCGGATGACGAGACATTGGAAAGATTAGAGGAGCACGAGGTTTGTTCTCCAGTTGTTTTTTTTGTGTCAACTAGGTGAATGCGCAATGTTGGTGCATTTAATCGTCCATACATGATCCATGTTAAGCAAGCCGAAAAATCCTGGCAAGCATACAAGGCCCGCAATGACAGCATTATTGTTGACCTTGTGCACGGACAACTCAAGTCGACTCTGGTTTGTCCCGTCTGTGCCAAGGTGATTTATTTTTACTCCCTTCAGTTGGCTCTTTATATGGTTGTTGATTGTCTGCTTGAAGGTCAGCATAAAGTTTGATCCGTTTTGCTTCTTATCGGTGCCTTTGCCGCCCAAGGAGAAAGTCAAGCAAGTTGTCACTCTGATTTTCAACACGAAACGGAGATGGGCAAAGGTAATCATATTTGTTCACCAGTAAGCACTCTCTGCTCAGTGAGGTGAAAAGGCAACAGTGATTTGCTGAAGGGATGTAAGGCCATTCACACGGCATTCACTATGAAGGAGGAACATAGTTACGCGGTCCTCCTTAGAAGTATACATGAAAGAGGACATTAATATGTCTTATTTCCCACTGATCTAATGCCTTGTTTTAAAATCAGCTTGCTGCGCCTCAAAACTTCTTTGAAACCGAGAAAATCCTCATATAATAAATGTAAAAAGATACAGTAACTACAGTACATATGAATTAATTTTTTCCGCTCCAAATCTGACTATAGAGAAACCTTGTTTGTAGAATGCTGTGTATTAGTTTGCTTTGTTATAGTTTACTATAACTATGGCAACTTCAACTACTGTGCAAGATGCCATCAACACCATGAAGAATTCTTTACAAAACATTGGGAATGATTTTACGGGAGAGGTAAGTTTGAATTTCATTCTACAGATTTTCGAAAGCATTACACAAGAAGCTTTCGAATTTTCAGATTGTTGTATATTCTATTGGTTTTGGAGAATTGTCTGACGAAGTACGGTTACTGGATCCGGCAGAGCCTATTTACATCGAAGATAAAAATCAATTTCTCTATGCATGTCAAGTCGACCATAACCCCAATACACATAAAGTTATTGTTATAAAGTGAGTTCATCCTAAAAAAAANAAAAAAAACCAACGTGTTAATCTTCTGCAACTTTAAAATTGGGTTTAGAAATCAAACACAAACGGGACGGACATTATCATTACCGATGGTATTTACTCTTCCTAACCCTGACTACCTCACTAGAAGGTAACTCTAGTTTATCATAATTTTACAATTCATGTTACGTTATTAGTCGATTCATGTTTGTCGGCCATCCATGGGTTTTTTGAAGCGATTTTGTACATGGCTACTTTCAGCTTTCTCGCAAATCGCGTATTGCCTTTCATCTCAGACACGTTCATGAAGTCGCCTTTAGAACTTTGCTTGTATGAAGAGGACATAAAGGGGGACGAGCGAGGTAAGTAGGTGGTATTTTCTTGATTAGTGACATGTTAGTTATTGTGTTTCAGAACAGTACAAACTGTTTGTTATGCACGGTGTCAATGCTGTTCCGTTCCCGGAAGCTCCTGATAAACCTGTACCGTGGCCAGGAGGTCTTCCCATGCACACAATTGTCTTTCAGTGGAAGGATCCTCAGCTATTCAATCAATATAAGGGAGCTGTAAGTGCTCGATTATTCAACAAGTACTATTATACAAGAGCAATATACTCGTAGTGCTCTCATGAAGTGAAAATGGAAAGTCAAAATTGTGTGTGGTTTGCAGTATAGTATCCTTACAGGACAGGTCTACTTTCCAGGATTTGATTGATCGTGAGGTCAATGTTTCATCTCGAAAGGACATTCATTTGATGGAATGCATCGATCTTTTCACTAAGCAAGAGCAATTGGGTGAAGAGGATAGTTGGTAAGTATGCATTCATTCTGATTCAAACAGGTAAAAAGCTTCTATTTCTTGGGGAGTAGTAATCTTTAATGGTAAGATATAGCAACCATCACTGGAACAGCTTTCCACGGTGCATCTCCACAATTGCACTACAGACTCCATATCAAATTTAATAGTTCAGCAATCAATTACTATTCGACTAATCTCGTCCCCTGTAGTCCCGTTCTTCCCTTCTCACTGAAGGACCTGGAGCCTGTTTGTACCGAGCTATGTGGCCGTGAGTTAGAGGCACAGTTCTCGATAATTTTGGGTAATCCAGATTATGACGAAAAAGGGAAGATAAGGTGGAAAGTAGTGCGATGAAGGCGAAGAATGTGAGCGATCAGACGTTTTCACAGTGAGGGGCTGGACGAGAAGAAGACCAGAAAAATGAAGAAGAATGGGTGGAAATGGGTGTCTGGACGAGGAATGGATGTCTGCACATGTGTGGGTCCTGGTGCAACCAGCTGACTACGATGAGCAAAAGTGAACCTTAAAATTCATTCACTAATAAGCATAAGTTTACGAAAACCCTAGTAACAGCAGAAATAGCCCACCTTTCTCAGCCTCTTGAGGTAGAGAATTAGAGTAAGGATTACAGCAGCAAAAGAATAACAGAGAGAAAAAAAATGGAGAAAAACTTCGCCTTATCGGTCGGCGATCAGTGTGTGGGTCCTAGAACGAATATTGATCTGTATCGCCTCGATACTCGTCTGACGTGACATCGGTCGAGGGGTGGGATGTCCGGGCGATCCAGCAACAGGGCTCCCACTAACTACCCCAACTGTTGAGTTTTTAGGCGCGAGAGGGACCTTCCTGTTACTCTTTGGGGCCACTGAGTACTCCTAAAGGGCGAACACGGAAACCATTTTTATCGTGAACCGTGCCTTCAAATTGGATCAAAATTCTTCAGTGAGAAGAATTAGAGGGGAGATTGGTTGAAATGTAAGCTATTTCAAANATTTTTTTATTATAAACGCAACGCAATTAAATGTGTTTTCTATCGTCCAAAAGATTAAAATAACCTTCTCAACTATCAAGAGAACATGCGTTTTTTATGGATCATTTCATAACATAATCTGTATTGAACTTTCTTTAACTATCCACGGAGATATTGCTGAAGAGATTATCTTATATTCAGGTACTGCCCGAAATGCAAAAAACACGAGAGGGCTTCGAAGAAGCTGGATTTATGGAATTTACCACAGGTTCTTAATTGTTTATTATTGGTCTATTCGAGTGCCACACAGTACGGTAAACGTGAAGAAGTTCTTGGTGTTTAGCGTGCTGAAGTGAATTGTTGAACTGAGGGTGAAGTTTCGGAAGAGGAGGTTGCGGCTCATCTCGTTGTGATAGAAATTCAGCTTTTATGGAGCTGATTTTTTGCGTTTTCATCCTTGGAAATGGTCCAAGAAGGGTGCCTAAGAGTCCTAACCGGTTGAAAAATTGAATAAGTATGCCAAACAAGCTTGGGGAATTTCCTTCTCGTCCGAGTCCCCTCACAGTAACGTTAGGCGGTGGTAAATGAGTCATGCGAATAGATGGGAATTCTCTATGTTGACCTCGTTTTGCTTGATTTCCGTCAATCTNCAAATGATTTACATTTTTTTAGATCCTAATCATCCATTTGAAGAGGTTCCAGTACAGTAAATGGCATCGTGACAAAATCGATATTCCTGTTGTTATTCCCGTAAAGTCAGTTTCATGTTTTCTGATAAGTAAAGAGTAGAAATCTTGGTGGAAAATTCAGCTACCTGTCATATTGATATCTTTTCAGAGGATTCGAGTTGAACTCTAAATTAGCAAATGAAAGGCACGAGCACGTAAAGTATGACTTGATAGCCATCAGTCATCACGTTGGTGGTTTGGGAGGTGGTCATTACACAGCAACAGCTCTTAATAAGACGACAGGAAAATGGTTAGCGAGCGCCTCCACTTTCCTAGTTGTAGGCTCTATAAGTGTTGTTTCACAGGTATGACTTCAACGATTCATCCGCTACTGAAACTACTGCTCCAACGGATCCATACGTTAGCCGTACGCCTTATATGCTCGTTTATCGACGTCAAGAAATTACGACCGATGTTTTGTTGCCTGATGCTAATGTAGAAGAGGAAATGGAGGAATAATGTCGTTAAACAGATGGGAGCGACCTCGTCGTTGCTTTGAAGCTGATGGTTGTATGCTCACTAGAGAAGTTGTCGTCATTTGTTGTTGTGGTGCTGTCACACACGTGTACGCACCTTGGCTAGCAGCTGAGTTTTTGCAAGGACAAAGAGCATACACCTCAACGAGTTAGCCCTTTTCGTCGTGGAGCGGTGAGACGAAGGAGCAAAAGTGCTCGATCAGTTTCCCTCCTATGCTTTCACAGTTCGCAACTTTCTTTACCCGTGTTTTTTTTTTTGCATCGTTCACCTTTTACTTTCATTTGATTGATGTGGCATATGAAATTTCTAAGATTACGTGTCAATTGTGCTTTTACCAGATAGGCAGTATGAGAACAGAGCGGTGTTCGTCAGATTCGAGAAGACAGCCCAACCACCGATGCTGTTTCGGTGCTTTCTTTTGTGTGTCGGTGATAGGTCTGTTTTTCGGCTCATGAAACCCCAGTCTCGTACTAACCCGGTGATTATTCCCTTCTTCGTGGCCTTTTAAGATCTTATTAAATGTAACATATTTCTCTGTGGCTTTGATCAATTCGGTTCAATCGACCGGGGTTCGCTTGTGTTTAGAGTTGTTACCAGACCCCAAATTTATGTTTTTATCCTATCTTACATAATTAATCTCCCCATCTAAAGAAAGTACAGGCATACCAGGCTTACCTTGTGATTTCGATTCTTTGATGGTTTTGAATTTATAAATATTCAATTTACAAGTGTGGTGTCATGTTGATAGGTAGTAACTTGCCGTTGAATGTTTCTCGACTTGCTTACCTGGAAACAAGTTGATGATGGCTGTTCATGAGGGCTGAAATATTGTCAGTAGGGGTGGCACTCACGGAGGCGAATTCACAGCCGTTCTTGGAGTAGCCTTTTCAACCTCTTGCGTGAACGTGGTGGTTACTTGATACTGATTTCAACTTTTCTCTTTTCCTAGCTTAGTCGAAGGC
Source organism: Haemonchus placei (assembly GCA_900617895.1). NCBI lineage: Eukaryota > Metazoa > Nematoda > Chromadorea > Rhabditida > Trichostrongylidae > Haemonchus > Haemonchus placei. The sequence continues at coordinate 33,302 of UZAF01017497.1, forward strand.
GACTGGCGCAAAATCAACTTCGATATGAAATGATGTGCGGTTGTTACACGGACTGCATAAGTGCCTACCTTGTTAAAAGTTAACAGGATGTCCCAAAATCTTGTGTGCCAATTCATTGCAGTGTATTTTGAGTTTCTAAGCTGTGGATGGCAATGAAATCTAATTACATGCTTGCACAGTTTTCCCCATAAGCCTAGAGCAGGCTAAACTCGGTGTTCTTGAAGTTTCGCATGTTGCACGCAGTTATCCCTCCTCCATTTCTTCCCAGCAGTTCTTCAGCCTTGCCTTCAATGACCCTACCATGGGAGCAAACTTGGCAAGGTTTCCTTCTACCAGGCACTACACGGAGAAGACAGGAGGGCTGAGGTCTAGCTATCAAGGTATTCTTTGATTGGTGCTAATGAAATCGAGCAGCTCAAGTGTGCAGCTTGGTTTAGTGGGATATAGTGCCGTCCTGCTGAAAAGACCTGGGATGTCCTAAGGAACGAAATTAGATCGAGGCTTCTGTACCAATAGTATTTTTGAGTGCACGTCTTTGTTAGTTTCCACGCCGGTAGAGGCAAAGTTAACGACATCTTACCAATGTCTGCTACTATACTGTCTGTTACTTTCCTTTTAAACTATTATTTACTGTTTTTATAACAACATTAATTGAGTAGCACTTTTGGTGTTCCTGGCCAGAGCGCGATCGCTTTCTTTGCTGAGAATTGGCTCTATCATGGAAAATTTCTCGTCAGAGGTGTTCAGACAATTGAGGGATACGTGTTTCTATTCAAGCGAGTCAGCAAACTGCGTTTTTTTGGCCCTATATTGTTTGCTGGGACAAAGAATGAAGTGGCCTACTGCACACGATAGAAATATCATTTAAGCCTTTCTTGACTATCTGCACCGTCGACAGCTTTGATGTGTACAGTTCCGTTGCGAGCCTTCCGATGGACCACCTAGAATTACGATCGACTCGCTGCCAGACTATTTGAGTAGCCTTATCCTCCTTAGTACTGACCTCCCTACCCTTGGCGGGTTTGTCTCGATTGAGACTGCTTTTCCGCACCCCTTAGCTGTGCGGTGGTAGTAGTGCGGTTGTAATTTAATTACCTACATGAAATTTTAAGATGCTCTTCCGCTTCTTGCACGTGAATATCGTACGTGCAAGAGGCGGAAGAGCATTATAGCGTTCACCATCTTAGAAACAGCAGTCTTACATCGGTAATTGTGCTGATCACAAGGAAGCCTACAAAGGCAGCTAACTAATAGTGGACTATTATGCTTTACAATTAAAAAAATTGGATTTTCGCACCCCCTTATTGAACACTGAAATGGGAAATGCGTCATGCTGCCCATATCTCTAGTCATGGAATTGGGAACTCCCATCGAATCTCAGTACAGCTTATACTACTCAACTTCAGTTCGAGTTATGCAGTATGTTCTTTGCCACTTACCATTAGAGCTCTTATGAACCATGCCTTTTTAAGGGGAACTGTACAAAATTCTCATGAGTACTCTAGTAGACATTTGCCAAAAAATGAGTCAGTGCCATGATAAACATGATTAGTTTAGACTGAATTCAGAGTAAACAGTTGGGACCACGTTGTGATAGAGGGGGTGTTTTAGCAAAAAGGCTTTTCAGTGAATGTGATTTATGAACGAATCTGCTGGGCAAAGTAGTACATTAAAGGCACAGGTCAGGAGAAAATGGTTTCGGAGATTTGCACATAGTTTGAATTCGATGCCCCCTCTGATACCATTCGTGCAGGAATTAGGTCGGAAAAGGGTCTGGATAGGGACAATAAGGGCAGGAACATTGGGGGACGTCAGGGCTCCGTCCCTCGCTAGGCTGACTACGGGTTCGAATTTTCNTTCGACTATTATTGAGCATAAATCTTCAAATGAAAGTCAAAGAGTGTTCTTGACATTGTACAAGAACACATAAATGACCCCAAATGAAGAAAATGCGTTGCAAATCAAAAAAAAAAAATTGAAATCCTAGCATGCATTTTATAAAACAACGTACTATATGGAAACTTAGGTACATTTAATCGTAAAATGATAAATATAAGGGAATTTACTCACCTTTCTGTGCAGAACAACTGAATAAACATAAAAGTTCAGCGAAATATCAGTTGGGGAATAAATAGTTCCAAGAATCTAGTCTAAATCAGCTGTTTGGGTGTTTTGTGTGCCATTGCACACATGGCGTCGCATTCATGTACTTCCGCAAAAATTCACTTAACCACCGTTTTCCCATTATGAATCTCGTCCAACCACTTTTTCCTCTTTTTTTTCGGCCGTTTGTTTTCCTTTTTTTCACTGTTTTTAGCCTTTTATGCTTTACCATTGTCCTAGTGTAGGCCTTACCTACCACTATCTCTGAAATACCGGATACCCCCAAAATTGTCCTGAACTGTGCCTTTAAGAAAGATCTGCAGCGGGGCTCAGAGGCACGGTTCACGATAAAGATAGTTACAGAGTTCTTCCCTTGGGAATACGCAGTGGCTCCCATGGGTGGTAGTATGGTCCCTCTCGCTCACAAAATCTCGACGCTTAGAGCATAACGGAAGCCCCGTTGCTGTCTTGAGTCGCTTTCCCGCCCCTCATGTCATGTCAGACGAGTGTCGAGGCAATACAGATTGTGAATATTCGTTCTAGGACCCACACACAATCAGCTAACCGCCGAGTGAAGAGGCGATGTTTTTCTCCCATACTTTTTTCCTCCGTTATTCTTTTTGCTACCGAGATCCCTTTTTCAATTTCCTACCCCAAGAGGCTGAAAAAGATGAGCTATGCCTAAAAGCGGATAAATTATTGCTTACCGTAGCCAGATATTTGCACCAGGACCCACACGTATGCAATGACGCGCTGTGCGCAGCTCGTCCAAACGCCCCATTCTTCTTCGTTCTTCTGGTCTCAATCTCGTCCTGCCCCCTTTTTAACGATTTTTCGAAGCCTTTTTTTCTTTTCGGGAACACCGATCCACGCAGCTCCTTCGCCTCCAACGCACTATTACCATCTTATCTTCCATTTTTCGTCATAATCTGGGTTACCCAAAATTATCCCAAGTGTGCTGTGCCTTTAAGTGGCATGGTGCTCAAGTATCGCATACCGCAGGGTTGTGGTTATGTTTTGAATACTACTGCAGCTTATGCGATAATTTGAAGAGGACAGCGGGGAATCCGATGGTGAAACCGGTTCTTTCATCGTGCCAGCCGAGTATGGTGTAGAATTACCGAAAAACTTTATGCACTGATATCGAAGAGATGGAGGACCTGGACAGTCTGAGCGGGTGTCGATTCGGGATAAGATCCCGACCAGCGTGTAGGAGCGCCGTTTGACCTTACCCACCTCCGCCCAACAACAGCTGGCCCATCACCCAGATGCTTTTGCAGTTGCAATTTGATTTGTCTCGATGCTATCTCATATTAAATTGCCAGTTTTATTGAGAAAACAATGCTAATCAGTTCAAGTACAACATTTGTGACCGGGATGTATGAGATGTTTTCTGGAGATGACAAGGATTGCCATTGTCCTCGTTTATACGAACCGTACGATGGGCATGCATTATAGTAACAGCTTTTGTTGCCATGAACACAATCAATAATCATAGTCCTAAAAAGGACGAATTCGTTGGAAAGAACTTGGTAGCTATTTAGAATGGTAGAAAACACTCTACCATTCAAAATTTTTGTCAAGTTAATCACCTATTCAAAGGATTATCATAATCAATTTGATAGCACATGGGGGTCTCTGGTATATGTCGTGTAAATACTATAAAAGAGACATGACTCTGCTTACAGAAGGGATATGAACTTCCTTTCAGGCATCTCCAACCTCTGTAGACCCTCATCCACTGCTTCCTCTTTTTAGCATTAATTCGCCGCTGCAGGGTCTGCTGTCCTTGACAGTTGTTTCCACTTCCTTCTATCTACGGCATCTTGCTGCTTTATTTTCGGTGTGGTCCTTTGCGGTTGCATCCCGGCATGTATTCTTCGGGGCTTCTTGGGTGAAGCATCTTGCTTTGAGCTTTGAGCTCTGTTGTTTATTTATTTCGTAATCCTACGACCTCCTTGTTACCTACCCATGCCGTCGTGGACGCTGCCCTCTCCTTATCAGGTCAGGGTCTACTGGCCTGATCTTTCTGAGCTTGTCTAATAGCTTTCAACCCCGAGTCCGCCCCCATTTTAGTGGAGTGGAGTTGTCTTTCTCAAAGGATAAGTTTTGAGCGGTGATCAATACTGTCTGAGGGATGCGCCCCCGCTTCCGACTTTAATTCAGAATCGCAGTGACGTAATGAATGTGTATGTGGATTATTCATACATTGGATCGCCCGGCTTACGCCGGGCTCCCATTCCTTACATCTACTGAGCAGTTAGAAATGAACCCCCCCTCCCCCCCTGAGTGAAGAAATGCAGAGGAATGTAAGATGGAGTTGGGTTATCCAGGTAAGCTTTATCGTAATCATAAGTTTTGCGGATGGACAGACCGACAAAGATGCGAACCGGCACTCCAACACATCGACAAACAAAGCGACACACCAAGTTTCTGCTTTATAAATGAGAGAGATTAAAATGCGGTAGCCAGTCGATGTTCGAACCAATATTTCTATCCTTCCAGAGCAGTATGGTACCAATCAACCGAACCAGGAGGAGATGATGGGAGGCTAAGTTGGCCTAGTTGGATATCGATCCGGGATTAGAATCTGTGATTATACGTCCGTGATGGTGCGCCACTTGCCTCTACATCACTTCCGCCCCACATCCTATTGGCTGCTAATACATTAGAAAAGATAGGATTTTTAGGGGAAAAAGCGTCGATCGGCTTTAAGACTAAATCAAAACAATGGACCTGGATTTCTGTGCTCGAAATGAGAAATAAGTGTGGAACTATGTATTTAATTACTTTTTTCGCATGGAATCAAGAAACACAGCTGCTTACTGAAAACAGTGATCGTCGATTAAATCGCTCCAGCTGTTGTAGAGGCAACCGTAGTGATAGAGTTTAACATCCTTGAGCACATGGGCGTCTGGATTGCGTTGAAACGCTTTCATCAAGACGTTCCCACGCGAAGCAATGCTTCCATCATCTTGAATGTTCAGCTGCAAATAGGTCACTCGTGACAAACTCATTTGTGATTCGTGTGAGATATTCGGATTAAGAAGTGAAGCTCAGGGTAACGATTGGGTTAAACTCCAACGTTTAAGAGCCGTTCTCATTTGTAATAGCGCGAGCCAGGTAACAGTCGCGATTTCATTTTAACAATTTCTTAGGAACGGAAGAACGGACTTCATTACTGTTTGTGTGAGTATGATCTCAAGCGTATATGAAGTGACGAAATTGACTTTCTGAGGGAATTCATGGCATTCAAGGCTTTGGAGGTTTCTCTGTAGATCAGGCGGTTCATATTTATTTGACTCCAGTTTGGTGGATTACCAATGGGAAGTTGTAGTAAGGACGTGTAACAAAGGTTTATTAACACGCCTAGTACAAAGATCGACCGAGAGAGATAATAATACATTCACGGGGTTTATTTTATATACACAACCAGTCGGATCGCCCAGCTAACGCCGGGCTCTCCTCCTTCTTATGTAATGCCCGGCTACGCCGAGCATCCTCCTTCTTATGTAGTAGAGACAAAGATTGGTACAAACAAACAGGGATTTATTTTCGATGAATATAACATGAAACTGTTTCATTCTAATAATGACTTCCTCGGATAGTGCTTGGTCAGGGGATGATACAGAAAGTCGCTAAGGAAGCATACCTATCTAGGGCCTCCGGTCTATTCATAACCTCACTGGTTTTATGAGGACGCTAATTTACTCCGATACCACCTTTTTTCAGAACGAATAGAAAGCAATTCCAGAGAGCACTGTCCGATCTGAAAAGAGTGGAGCTTGCTTTCTCGGATAGTGCTTGGTTAGGGAATGCTCCATGCCATCAGGGGTTGCCCATAACATAACATCGTCATCTCCATCTGGCGAACCCCGTCCACTCCAGGGATTCGACCATTCTCCCCCTGATACCTACAGCCACTTCTTT
>UZAF01017498.1:0-20030 GCA_900617895.1 Haemonchus placei
CAAGATCCAACCACCAGTTGAATCCCAGCGCCTTTGTTCTTTACAATTTAGCTTTGATCCTTGATATGTTTCATTCGACAAAGCGGGTAAAAGCACTGATAGGGACCGATTATGAAATTTGGTTCTTTTCTTGCTTACGACCGCTACCCAGCGAAGTTTGCGATTCAGTGAAGGATCACGGCTTCTCTCTGCTTTGATATCATTCATGCCAAAACTTATCCGACCGCTAACAATCTCGGATTCTCATTTAATGATGTATAGAGGAAAGGAGCTGCATTCATAAAGACATTTGATAATGGTATTATTATGACTCGACAACATTTGTGAGTACCATTCAAGGCATTGAGTGCCTACCACTTAAATCTTCAATTTGTCATTATTTTTAACATCAACAGCGACAGATCAAGACAGACAGATTTTAATCAAAGGCATAGGCATCGGCACATTTTGAATATCGTTTGCATGCCCTTTTGTTCCTCTATCGAGCTTCATGTTCCGAACAGCATCATTCAGTGTTTTCAGCAAAGGAGTGTGCTGTTTGCCGTTCATCACCACTCGCCCATAAAAGGGAGGGGGTCCCGGCATAGATCGGGCGTCCGTCTCTATATATAGACCGGTAATTTTGTGTGTCTGTTTCTATGCCCGTTTGTGCGTCCTTCCTCACGTAGGCACAACGAAGAGTGCGAATGTTAAGTGAGCGTTGTGGGGAAACAGTTATCAAATGGGAAGTAAACCGATACTGTTCATATTGGTCCTCTAACAAGTCGTAGGTAAGCGGTAGTGGGCATGTGGTGCGCGCATTAGCGTGCGTAGCCCAACTGGTACACTATATGTGGTTCCAAACTCTAGTATGGCTCTATACATGAAGCGCTAACTTGGTGTGTCTGTTTGTATGTCGGTTTGTGCGTCTGTCCGCAGCAAGTCTTGTAGGCACAATGAGGATTGTGAAATGTCACGTGGGCGCATGTTAACGTAGGTGATGTTAAAGTATGTGAGGAACTTCTTTTTGCGGCGAGAGGGACGCCGCGCGCGAAGGAATGTAGCAGAAAGCAGCAGCAAGTAAGAAATACAGGAACAAAAGAATTATCAGTAGAATCATGCCAAAAGTAATAATCGCATGGCGTTTGAGCTGTATGAAGAACGCTAGAACTGCTATAACGAGGCGAATGGTCCGCGACAGCCGCGTGCGGCGAATCGATTATACAAAACCGTTCCCACTGCCCGTCTCCCAGTCTACTGATACTGCTTCTATTGATTCATTGACCAATACAGTTCACTTGGTGATGTGCTGCAGGGCCCAATTGATTTTCCTATATTTCCTCAAGTTTTGTCGTCAAGTGTCTAATCGTGGAGTAGCCTAATACCTCAGGAGGGTGGTAGAGGTCAACGCGAATCGAGGAACAGCGCTTGTGTCGCTCGTCAATGTCACGGCCGGTTCCACAGACCAAGCGTCTTGGGTGCTCGCGGGTAATTTCTCATGGAGGCAGCTGCAACACTGATACCACTGGATTTTCCTTTACCTTCGCCGGTGCAGCCAATTTTACCAGATCCTGTAATTCTTATGGTCTGTTTATTGCCTCGCAATACAGACTAATCGACTCTCGCGTCGCCTATGTACATTCTTGATGGATTGCTATATGGATTATGGAAATTGTAAGTAGCGACTCTCTAAGCGAACACTAAAATAAAAAAAGACTTCTAAAAAAATACTTGAAGAAATATTTGAAGGCTTCGTTTTAGAAGAACCAAACTTTTAAATTGCTTTGTAAATAACACCTTGATACCGATAATAGCTCAAAGTCTTACATAACGGAGGAAGTGAATTCATTTCTTGTAGATTGTCTGATGCTGGTTGAGGATTTACTACAGTTTACATGTATTGTGCAGAGAAATTCAATCACACACAAGAGTCAGAACATCACACACTTTGAGCGAAGTCAAGGTTCCGTATCAAAGAGAATTTTTCTACTTGTTTGTTAAAATATGATTTCTGAAAACTAAACTCGGTTTGTCGGAGAGCATAAGGGAAGTTGTAAGAGAGGGATAGATAAATTCATGACGGGCACAAATGCGATTGAATGGCGTAGAACTCGTCCTTTATCCGCATAGCATAGAACGAACAGGTTACCATTACATAAGAACATGATCGAGTTGGATGTGAAAAAACGAAAACTCGTTTCACACATCTGCTCAGTAGCGCAATGCGGTGATCAAAATGAGGTCACGGAGTCAAGAGCGAACGCATTATGTGGGGCATTGGATTTTAGAGAGAGTTCCCTCAAACCCCCACATCAGCGATGGCGAAGAGGGGATTGAGAGGCTGCGTTATCAAAATCTGAGACCATATATCCTTAGTATGTGCTACGCATCAAAACAGTGAAAAACTGAAAAAGGAAGGCAGCTGCGGCAGCAGGCAATAGATCGATGACGATACCACATCGAACATAATGGGAGGGTAAATAGGACTAGATCCTATTCCAGGTAGCGACGAGTCGCCTGGTAATTATCGGCGAACATGAACGTGCGTCGACACAGACCACCTATAAGACCCATTGATCGACTAACTCAATGATATTTGTTGAAGACAGCTGAAAAGAAAGGTTTTCAAACGCTGGATAACTCGGCAATGACTCCATTCAATAGGGGAATGTTCATAAAGTAGAACAGGTTTAGAAGCCAGCGTGGTTGAACGTACATACAGACTACTGGATCACGAATCTACGTTGTTTTCGAGGGCACTCTACATCGTGAAATTGGATGTGGATGGTTGCAGAAACTGATATCTGTATGGTGTGGGAAATATTCAGGGAAAGGGCCTGAGATATGAGCGAATTGAAGCGGTCCACAGCAAGCTAACCAATAATGCGAGTGGAGGAACTTCTGAGTAGGCAATTCGATCAACTCGGTAAGTAAGATTTGACACCGTCCGATCGGGTAAAAAGTTCACACACCACAGGTTCGCAAGGTCGCGTTAGTGTGTTGCCAGAAAGCGGCGAAACGATCGATTTCACATTCTGTAGAGGGGGGGGGGTCGTTCGATTCGTGAGATTCCTGATGCGCGCGGCAAATTGCACGGCGAAATTCGCGATGATTCAAACAACCCTTGCTTCTATCATTGGGGCACAAACTTGAAGTAGAGTATTACAATAGGGTCGGAAAATCCTACTAACATACTTTACTTCAAATTTGGGCCCCAATGATAAACGCTGCAGTCGTCCAAATCGCACCGAATTTCGCCGCGCAGTTTGCCGCGTGCACCCAGAATCGCACGAATCGACATACACCCATTCTGTAGTGGTGCCCAGAATCAACCACGACCATTATCCTTTAAGATCATGGAATCAATTAATTATACTGCAGAGCAATTACAGTGTCCAGCCACTGCAGGCTTCCAGAATACCTCACTGTTCTACTTTCACGCTGAAGAGTCAAAGTCAGAGTAAAGATCTCCACCAATTCCTGTGTTTCACCTTGCCTTTCGAATATACGTGATTTTAGAATTCGGGGAGGTTTCTTAATCTGCTGTGCATAGAACCGATCACCGATCATAAACCAAATGTTTCGCACTTGATCTTAATAGATCTTGAATCGATATGGATTGATAAGGGACCAAAGAAGCAGCCATCAAAAGACTAGTGAAAATGAGTAGCAAAGCTGTCGAGAGCAACTAGTGCATCCCAAATTGGCCTGTTTGATGCATGGAAACGACTTTGTCAATTAGCAGGTGTGATTTTTGCTGATTGGTCATCCGATCCTACTATGTAAATAAATATATATAACGGGAGGGGGACGTAACATTTGCCCAATTGCACGCGCACGGCGAGTTGATGGTGATTTAAAAGGGAAGCGGTGGGAGGCGGTCGTTTGGCACGATCCCTCCCATCGCGCTGCCCATTCGACGCGGTTTGCCACCTGGATAACTCGGCCAGATGACCGAGCAACACACTGCCCATCCAGCTGATAGAAGCCCGATCGATGACGCCGCTACTGTTTAACACCGAGTAGTGGACCTGCTCGTAATTTCCTAACAGCGTGGTGTCATCGATCGGACTTCTAACAGCTAGGTGGGCAGTGGGTTTCTCGACCACCTGGCCGAGTTGTCTAGCTCGCAAACCGCGTCGAATGGACTGCGTGTTGGGAGGGATCGCGCCAAACGACATACACCCGGAAGCGGTTTTTGGCGCGGCTCTTGCATCAAAAGTGCCATTGGGGCGTATAGGCTTATAACGCTAACGTGACTACTTGCACTTTCTCTGCGTCCCTAACCGCGAAAGGTTAGAGCGGAGAAAAAAATATTCACAGTGAAGGACGCGGGGGTTGGTGATGGGGTATCCCATGGGTCAGACAGGCTTAGCAGTTAAAGACTGAAGTGAACGGAAGTGCGACAGACTAGGGTGGAAATATAGCCGCGGTCGCCACAGTTGAAGGGACCCTGTTAAAGTAGTGCGTAGGCCGACGGCTACGTGAGCCGCCTTCCTTGGCGCCGCCCATTCAACGCGGTTTGTGAGCTGGACGACTTGTCCAGGCAATTCAACCTCTTGAACATGCTAGTCAGCCTAGTCAGCCACACGGCTCATCCAGTTGGGAGGACGGAACCTACGTGCGTCCGAGGATGCACGCGGCGAAGTGCGTGGCGTTTTGAACGACTCTAGCGCTTATCATTGGGGCCCAAATTTGATGTAGAGTGGATTAGTAGGATCGGCGGACCTTACCAAACTAATGTACTTCAAGTTTGTGCCCCGATAGTAGGCGCCAGCGTCGTTCGAATCACCACGAATTTCGCCGCGCAATTGGCAGCGCGCATCCTCAGACGCATACACTACGGCTGCTTTCATAGTCCGCGATCGGTCGCAGCCTACCCGTCCAGCTGGCATACGCCCGATCGATGACGCCTCTACTATAAAACACCGAATTGTGGACCTACCTGTATTCTTCTGCCTATTTCTATCGCCTACTTGGCTATTTTTGTCGTTTTTTCTTGTTTTTGAAACCGTTTCAATCCTATTTTCTATGGATACTGTTAAGTTACAATAAAGTGGTAGTATCGTGGTCGTTTTGGAGTCTGATACTTTCTACTTCGGGGTAATTTGCAGTACACATGCTCGATGGACTGATTGTATGATGCTTCAATAATTCTGATTTGAAGAGCATTTGTTTATTATAAAAATTTATTTCTGTCATCAACTTTGTTGGCATGCACATTATTGAATAATTTTTCCGGATACATATCTCAAAATATATTTACAATATTCCTCTATTTCCGCTCTTGTGACCCTTCTGAGGTACTGCTCTCCGAAACTAAACAGATTAGTATTATTCATATACTTTAGTACGAGTTAACTTGGATTTGTACCTCTTCATACTGTTTTCAATATTTCTGGTCTTCAAACACTGGTGACCTCCGAGCGCTTTCATCTGAAAAACAATTCAGTTACAGTATGCCACTTCGCATTTCAGGGAAGGAATCACCCCTGGATAGAGAGGCTTTGGCAGGAAAACCACTCCTTTCATGATGTCCTACCATTCCAACAAAAACAACATAAATGGTATCCTAATAAATATAGTAGCCGTATACAAGAGGTAGTTCAATAAATACTGTAACCAAATAACGGACACAGTCGAATGCAGAAAGTAGTCCATTGAATACACAGCAAACTTAATAATAAAGCAGTTAGATAAGTGGCTGCTTTCATGGTCCGCCAGCCGGCCCGCGAGCGCGCGTATCGTGGGCGACGCTTACCATTTGTTTCCAACTTAATCTTGGTCGATACCGCAGAGCGAGTAGTCCCCAGAACTTTCATTGGATAGCAAGGAAACAAGAAGCAATGACAGCTCATAGTAAACTTAATGGTAGCAACGATCCTACTATACAAAATTCGCTAAATTTTCTGTTGGTTTGTCGGGGTGTGTGTTTGTGCGTGTGTGTGTGTGTTGTGTGTGTCGGTGTGTGTTTGACCGGAAATTTATAGCTGCTGTTTAACCTGGAACATTCAAATTTGTTAGGAGAGCAGGCGGCAGGATGGGAACACTCATGGCAGGTAGCAGGACCAGACCCCACCTACAGGTGGCGAGGCATGCACGGTGTGAATTTTCGACCGCAAATTCATACCCCTTGTTCCTGTGGACCTAGAGTGTTTGAATATGGTAGGAGCACAGGCGGCAGGATAGGAACACTTATGGCAGGTACCAGGATCAGATTCAGCCTACAGGAGGCGGAGCTTGCGCGATAGAAATTTTCGACAGCAAATTTATCACTCCTGTTGTGGATCTAGAACGTTGAAACTTGATAGGAGTACAGGCAAAAGATCGGAACACTGATGATAGGGTGATAGGAGGTGATAACAGTTAAAAGAAATCAGTAAAGAGCCTTAGGAGGCGAGAGCTGCAGGATCCGTTACCTCCTTCGTGTTAACGGTAGAGCCTTGGCACTTTAGTGAGGGGTGTGGATCAAGAAAGGATATTGGATATTCATTGATAGGAACTGATAACAACTGTTAGACTGATAACGAACCATAAAAGGCGAGAGCCTTCAGATCGTCAGCGACTTTCATATTAACAGTGAAGCACTTCAGTAGGGGTGTGGGATGTGAAGGGACCGAAGGTGATTGGTGACAAGGACTAGTAAGAAGCGGGCAAGGGCTAACAAAAAGCTTAGAAGGCTAGAGCCACTATCTTCGTAATCTCCTTCATGTCCACAGTGGAATCTTGTCATTTTAATAGGTGATGTGGATATGACGTAGTCCGTGACAGGAGTTGATAACACCTGATAAAGGCTGATGAGGGGCTTCAAAAAGCAAGAGGGTATTTATGATCAAAGATTGACTCTGATATGTTTCATTCAATAAGATGAGGACCAATCAAAGGCATTCCGCCATAACAAGATGAAAATTTGGTTCATTTCTTTCAATTAGACCATGACCGCTGAGCAGCAAGGTTTATAACTCAGTGAACTATCAGTTTTTTTCAATACCAGTGTCGAAGTACTGCCATTACAGTACAGTAGAGATCACAATTTGAATCATCCACCTCACTTCATATTACTCACTTCACTCCGCAGTGCTCACTTTACTCCATTAGCCTATCCACAAAGTGACGGCTTTTTATATAAGAAGAATAAGTTTTCCATATCACTACCTTTATCATAATCACAAAGTCCCGGACGGACAGACCGACAAACCGACATACCGACATACAGACAAACCGACATACCGACATACCGACAAACCGACAAACCAAGTTACTGCTTTATATATAAGAAGGATCATTCGTGACAAAACTTATGTATCTGACCGCCAGTACTCTGGGATTACCAAATGATGATAAATTCGTAGGGAAAAAAGTTTCATTTATAACGGCTTCGATGATGGGCGTTATTATCATTTGAAAACATTTGTGAGTGCCATCAGAGACTTTGGTTGTTAATCATTTGAACTCTTAATGGAACATATTTTTGGGATGAAGAGCAATGAGTCGAGAGTTCCAGTTGTAGACATAAACATCGGCACGTACTGGATACCACTGACACTGTCCTATTGGTCCTATGTCAGATTTTGTGTTCGTCAGAGTATTGTTTGTTCTAGAGAAGGAAATGCTGGTCATCACAACTCTGTCATAAAAAGGATAAAATCCGGCATCAGCCGATCCAGATCCTTATAATGTAGTACTCTTAATTGGTTCCTATCATTCCACGCACTTAACCGTTTTATCGAATGAAACATATCAAAGAGTCAAAGCTAAATCTTACAGCTCACAGAAAATCCATGTAAAATTGCCTTCAATGTAGAGCTATTTAATAACAAATAAAGTGGAGATTTTAAGCAGAAAAGGAGAAACCGAAGAGCTATTCACACATAGCAAAGTTGCCACAAAAGGAGAGTCCGGCCTTAGCCGGACGGTCCGATTGGTATATTATAATACCAGTCGGATCGCCCGGCCAACGCCAGGCTCTCCTCCTTCTTGTATCAAACACCTTATCCCGAGAAATGTTGAACTGTAGAATTTTTTTCCCCTTTCAAAGTTTATGGTTTTTAAGTTCTTTCCGCTATTTGGCTGAGTGAGAGTATGAAACTGAAGCAGAGCTCAAAATCAGTCTTTGACACAACAGAAATCGAAAGTTTCCTCAATTCTTTGATAAAGTTATAGTAAGTCTAACTCACCACCCCTTTGTTGAAGTGAATGACAGTTTCCTGTGCACGAAATTTGACACAGGACTAACAGGGCTGTGCAAATTTTATTCAATTAAAGTCGTTGCTTACGCCTTTGATTGGAAATCTCGAACTTATGCTTCCTTTCTTAGAAAATAATACCCTCAAAAACCCAACTGCTAGACAATCAAAGATGATGTTCTGAGTGATGATAGCAACGTTATCAGATGTTCTTTATCAATGGACCCTTTTATTACTAAGATATCATTAGTTGAGAATTCCAGATTACTGGCAGTCGATCAAGTTTTGTCGCAAGTGATATCGACCAAAGAGAATCCTCCATTGAGTCACAAACTTGTTGGGTATCGGTCGTAATCTAATAGTAAGAAATGAACAAAATTCTAGTCTACTCAGCGTAGTGCCGCTAATGGGTCCCTGTCACTCATCTTATCGAATGAAACATACTGAACAGCCAAAGCTACATCGTGAATACCGAAGGGTTAGAATTTTGATCGGTAGGTGGATTCTCTTAGGTCCCTTATTTTCTCTTATCCGATGTGATCAGTTCTCGGTCCACTTAAACAAAATTTATTAATTTGCGGCCCAATTTTTATTGCGCACGCATCGCCCCTGTGCACGAAGTCCACTCCTGCCACCAAACATAGTAAGTGTTCCCATCCTACCCCCCCGTCCCCCGTCCCCCGTATTCCTACCAACTTTGAAAGCTCTCGATCGACGGGGACAGGAGTTATGAATTTCCGGTCAGACACCCGCACTGACACACACAAACAAACAAACAAACATACACAAACACAAACCAACAGACACACTTAGCAAAATATATATAGTAGGATAAGCGTGGATGTTAACTTGTTTTCTTTTCATTCAGATGTCAGTTGCAACGAAACTAACTCAACCACCAAAATATGGAGATCAGCAAGATGGGTCATGGCTTCTGATAGTGGTGTTGCCGGCTGTTGAGAACAATAGTTAGCACCACTCATAATTTCTGCGCTTTGGAGCTAACAAAGAAAAGAGGTCAACCAACAACGTTGTTAAGATCCTGAGATCCTTAGTTAATGATACTTATCTTTACAGAAATGCTGGAGGGGANGTGCCAGGTCTTATATACTTTCCGATAAGACGAAGCAGAGTCGGAGCGTCCCTCCTTCACACCAGCCGCAGAAATGCTCGACCGCTCCCTCTCTCGATAAAGCCAAAAAGCCACTGGTGTCTGCGTTCCCATCGACCACGATTGTACTTCCTTCTCGCCGCCAGCGTTCCGTCAATCTCCACTGTACATCCGAACCCACCAGTAACTGGAGGATTCCTTCTGTAGTGCTCGGCGCCGACATCGCGAAAGTACTGCTCCACTGGACAACACTACAGTGACCGATGTTAAGTTCGTAAACCGTGTCCTTCAAGATACCCATGTCGCGCAGCCAGAAGTAGCTGAGCGCAAACACGGCCGACTCTGCGAGGTTCGAATTCTCGAAGAAGGAGCCTTTTCGAGCTGGAACATACACCTTCGTTTCGTTCGATGGCCCAGTTCGGCATGATCGACGGTGGCACACCCGTCTGTTGTGGTGCTCATCGTTTCTGGGACTCATAGATCCTTCACAAAGAGGGCACAGTGGCAACGCCAGCAGCCCCATGGATCGCAGCCACTCCTGTAGGTCCAGGTAATCCATTTGTATCTTCTCGTACACGTCCTTCAACAAGAAATCGAGTTCTTGCTGGCGATTGCGCCTTCTCAGAGCGTTGAGAGCCATCGCAACACACGTTCACAAGTTGTGAAATGAAATAGTGATGTTCATCTCATCAGGGGTTTGTCTTCAGCCATGGGAAAATGCCTACGTCATCCCCTCTCCCACAACCTGGCTGTCTTCAACCATGGGAAAGCGCCTCGGGTCACATCGTCTCCCCCACAACCTGTATACCTTGTCGTCGCGCCGAATAACCTCAGCGCGTGAAATGAATGTTATATTCGTTGTCAGGACCTCGAATAACCCCTAAACGCAAGTTTTCAGCATATTTGGTGAGAACTCCCTTGGCGCCACATTGGCGCCAATTGGCGCCAGGTGGCGCCAGCGCCTAAAGTGAAGGTCATATCCGTTATCAGGGCAGCGGATTACCCCTATAGGCGAAGTTTCATCGAAAATTAAAATTTTGAGTTTTTTGGGATGTAATAGTAGAGTAGTACCGAAAGAAGAAATGAAGAGCATGTATGATGTTCCGAAACACTTATCGCACGATCACTCCGTACACATATTTACTGCATATTACTTCGAATTAGGAAGTATCACGCTCCAAAGCGACAAAACACTACCACTTCATGGTAACTTGACAGTATTCGTTTAAGAAGGGAATCCAGAAATCTACAAAAGCAAGAAAAAAAGCAAAATAATAGCGAAATAGACAAATAGACAGAAAACAAATGGATCAGCAATTCGACGTCTAATAGCTGACGTATATCAGCTGTATGGGCAGTGGGTTGGCCTATTAGCATGGTAAGAAGAATGAGTAACCTGGTCGAGTTGTTCACCTTACAAGCCGCGTTGAATGGGCAACGCCAAGGAGGCAGTTAAGCCTATGCGCCCCAATGGCAAGCTTGATGCGAGGGGCTGCGTCAAACGACATACACCTGATTTGAAGGCACAGTTCGCGATAATTTTGGGTAATCCATATTAAGATGAAAAACGGAAGACAAGATCGAAAATGCGGTGAAAAAATATGATGATGAAAAAATGCGTGAATAGGTGCTTCCAAAGTGAAGAGAGGCTTCGAAAAATCGTTAAAAAGGGGGCTGGACGAAAATGAGAACAGAAGAATGAAGAAGAGTGGGGCGTTTGGACGAGCTATAGATGTGGGTCATTGCGTAAGTGTGGGTCCTAGTGCAAGTAACTGACTACGATAAGCAAGAAAATTCATTCACTTATAAGCATAAGTAAACAAAATCCCTCGTAACAGCGAAAATAGCTCACCTTTTTCAGCCTCTACGAGTAGGAAATTAAATAAGGGAGCAGCAAAAAGAATAATAGAAGAAAAAAGAATAATGAGAGAAGAACATCGCCCCATCACTCGGCGATCAGCTAATTGTGTGTGGGTCCCAGAACGAATAATTGCAATCTGTATCGCCTCGACACTCTTCTGACGTGAAATCGATCGAGAGGCGGGAAGGCCGCACGAACCAGTAACATGGCTATCACTATGCCCTAATTGTCGAGCTCTTGGACGCGAAGGAGGTCCTTTCTATCACCCTTAGGAGCTAGTGAGAATTCCTAGAGGAAGAACTCAGTAATCATTTTTATCGTAAACTGTGCCTTTAAATGACTCTGGCGCCCATCATTGGGGCACAGGCTTGAATTGGAGTCGATTAGTAGGATCGGTGAAAATGTAGTGGGAAAGGGTGGGAGGGGGAGGAGGGAGAGCCCCCTTTTGAATCACTGACGGCTAGAGAAGTAAGCTTAGCCGAGCCCGTAATGGTGCTTAGGAGCATTTGATAGCTTTCTATGTTACAGTTGTGTATTTTTTTCACCTAACGTCAAAAAGGGGAGAAGCTCCGGTTTGCGTGAGCCAAAGGGATGTTCAATTATTATCTCATCTCAGCTTTTCGATAACCATCTCTCCCACTCCGAAGTTTCTCCCCTTCTTAAATATAGGTAAAACAATGTTTTTTCGGCGGGAAAACATCTCTAAGAAGGAGTGAGGTCGGCTATCCTTCCTTCTCTACGGTCTAGCCGTCAGTGACCTAAAAGCTCCCCCCCCCCCCTAACAAAGTTTTAACCGAAGGATCGGCTAGCCCTACTAAACTACCCTACTTTAGGTCTGTGCCCAAATGATAAGCGGCAGAGTCGTTCAAATCACCATAAATTTCGCTGCGCCCGCCCCGAGTTGGGCAAATGGGGACCGGTATCTTATCTACGAACACCACATCGCGCTTGCCGCACCCGCCGAGTATCGCAGAAAGGCGATGGAAGATTGTAACGCGCTATCTGTGAACTAAGGAATCCTTTGATTATTTACATTTACTGACCGCTTTCTTCAATTTCGATGCGGTCTTGATCGTCGATAATAGAGGAGTAATTCTGAACAATCACGTCTAATAAACATTAAATTAAAAGAGAAACAGGAAGAGACAATTAAAGCTAATCAGAAAAGAAAGGTAGTTAACGAAAAATAAGGTGTAATCTCGATAGACCGGGAGGCGGGCTGAGCACCGTAATTGGGGTTTGAAGCCGCGAGTGCTTGTGTGTGTGTTTGTGTGTATGCGTTTGCGCCGTTGATTTGTGTGTTCGTTTGTGCGTGTACTTGCCTGTGTGTATGTGGTTGGGTGTATTTGTACACCGGCGGGTGCATTCAGACTCCAGCGGTCGCTAGGTGCATTATCTCCACCTAGCGACCGAAGGAACGACCGTTTTCCTGGCCACTGCCAATGCAGAACAGATTGCCTTCACATGCGGGCCGCGTGAGTTGTGAGGGCGCGTGATTCGTCGGTGTCCAGGGCGCCAACACGTGGGCAGGAACGTCGCCAGTCGGTGAGTCAGTTTTTAGAAACAGTGCACGTCGATGGAGTGTGTATTTGTGTGTTTGTCTGTGTGTTTGTGCGTATATGTTTGTTTGGGTGTGAATTTGTGATTGCGTGTGTTTGTACTAGTGGGTCTGTGTGTCGTATCCTCGATACCCGCATACCACCTGGACGAGACCACATGTCTATAGAGGTAGAGTTACACCGCGCCGGGCAACTATAAAACGAGCCGGGAATCGACAACCTGGTCTTTTTCACGCATCTTGGTCTAGTTCTGTGAATAGTGCCCATCGCATCGCCGATGGCCCACTTGTACTAGCCTTACGAGGGTTGCCTTTTATATTTTGAGATTTGGCAACACTAGTGTAGCAATCTAGCAACTGACATCAACATTGTAAAGTTTGGCTATTTTGAGGATACGTTGCGAAATTTGAGCGCGATTTGTGTTGTTTACACTAAGTTATAAGATTTTGTTCAGGCCAAGTTATGGGGTTGAATCGTGAGCATTTTCGCGCGATTATTTTCTACAGCTTTCGACGTGGACTAACTTAACAGCAATGCATGGATGAACTTAGTTCAATTTTTGGTGATGAAGCTCCATCCAGGGCCAGTGTTTATCGATGGTACAGTGAGTTCACCCGAGGTCGTAGTTCACTCGAAGAAGAATTTCATGGAGGTCGTCCAAAATCGGTTGTTGTTCATCAAACCGTTGATACTGTGCACAAACAAATACTGCAAGACCGTCATGTGACCTATCGTGAGATTGGGATAACCTTAGTCATTAAAGGGACCAGCATGCATTCAATAATGCATGAACATTTGACTGTAAAAAAATTGTTTTTGAAAAACTTGTCAATCCCCCCGAAAAAGGGACTCGTGTCGATTGGTCGAAAGAAATGCTCGAAAAATACGATCACAGTGCTTCGAAACACGTCTACGATAGGTGGTGCATCATGAATTCATGCGTATGAGCCCGGAAGGAAACAGCAGTCGACCGTATCGGTATTTCAAGATGAGTCAGATACAACAAAAGCTGTCCGCGCACCAAGCACTTCCGAGCAGTTGATCTCCTGTTTTTTTTCGAAAAACTGGACATGTCGCAACCGTACCACTAGAATAAGCAGAACAGTCAATTCTGAGTGTATACCACCATTTGTTTGCCAGTTGACTTCCAAAAAATCAGGAAAACCAACTGCTGAAAACGGATCACTCTTAACAACGACAATGCGAGCTCCCACACATAGGCTCAAACAACTTCATTTTTGAGCACTAAACAACGATTTGACAGGGCATCAGCCATGTAGTCCCCGGGTGACTTCTTCTCATCCCGTACGTAAGAAGTAAAATGAGAGATCAAAGTTTTTCGACACTTGAAGAAGCCGTTGATGCGTTCAGGATCCATGTTTTAGAGTTACCTACATCAGAGTGGCAAAAGTGCTCCGAAAATTGGTTCGAGCCCAAGCAAAAGTGTGTAGATCTTAATGTGGAGAATTTTGGAAGGCAACAAAGCGATTTTCAATAAATGATATTTGTTACTGTTCCCAAGTCTCAAAATATAAAAGGCAGCCTACGTAATGTAACTTAATATGGAAATAATAAAATATGTATATACACATCCGCTGTCTGTTACTGAACGATGAACTCATTTCACGCTACCTCGCCCTTATAGACCTCGCGAACCTACGATGTGATATAGTGGTCCCAGCGAGATTTTTTGGGCATCTGTTTTATCCAGGGCATAACGAAATTCGTTAGTATAAATTATTTCTCATCCTCCCCCCCCCCCCCCCCCCCCCCCCGCCCCCCCGCTCCCACACCTCGTGGCCGCTAAACTGTCGTGATGACCGTTGTACTAAAGTTATTACTGACTGAATCCCTCGAATGTCAAACGAACACCAGGACGGCTGCCAATGCGATGGTCAGACTTCTTCACGAATTCACGAAAGCGCTGAACTGGAGAAATACTGGATCTTGTGCATTCACGAAAGCGCAGAACTGAATGAATACTGGGGCTTGTGTACCTGAAGCGGGGACGATTTACTGGACCGCTCTGGCTCGTGATAGGGACGAATAGAGTCTTTACTGGCACCTGCTCGAGAAAAATCTATGATAAACGGGATGGCAAGAGGCAGGTGACAGTCGAAGCGGAAAAGGAAACACAGTGCAAGGGAGATGACCAAAATAATCCAGCTTGTCAGGAGGGTTTTTTTCGGACAGACTGAAGTGGGAAGCTATTTCGTCGCTACTTTTTTGATCACTGTGAATGGGAGCCCCCACATTATTTGAAACTGAATCTGCAAGTAGTTGAGCAGATCGATAAATTATGAGCTCTCGTTCTCATTCACGTGCTGAATGAGGAGGTGAGCCGTTCTTCAGGTGCTTTGCTACTGTAACTCAAACATGAAGGCACTAATTTCAGCACAGCAGTGAAGCGACATAGCTTTCATGAATTGTTGTATGTTCAGTGTGTCCCAATTGCACTGCGCGATTTGTGATATTGAAGCTTTTCTTTTTACCGTTGAAACAGATTTATTGTTTACACTTGACTGACAACTCCCATGACAGATTTATTGGAATGAGTTCACTGATGCTGATAACGACAAATACTTTTTGTTAATACATAGTCTCTTTAGTTGTATTTGTGCCATATTATAATGACGTTGTTTCTTCCTGAAAATGGCATTTCCACACATGAGATAATATAAAGTAAGGGGTAAAGTCTTGGGGCTTGAACCAATTCCGTCTGAGGGACACACCTACGCATTCGGCTTCCATTCAGAATTTTAAATGCGTATGTGGCCTACACAATGAATTGCGGTGGCCAGCCGATGTACGAGTCAGTGCTTTTATCCTTTCAGACGAGTCTGTTACCAATTAGCCGACCCAGGAAGGATGGGAACCTTGGTTGGCCTAGGCGGATATTGATCCTTCGAACCCGTGTTCGAACTTGTGTGAAGTGCGTCACTTATCACTATACAACATCCGTCCATGAGATGATACAGTAGCGCTCAAAAGCCTTCGGCCAAACGCTCTTACCTTTTTCGTTCATACCATTTTTCTTAGTAGAGCAAATCGCGCAAAATTATAATATGTTTAACTAAAGCATACTTCGCACTGTTCAGCACTATTCGACTGCAAAGCAGCTGTATCCACATAACTAGAGCAAGGTGTTGGTTGCGGTAGCAGATTTCGCTATAAGCAAAGTTATCGACGTCTGCAGTTATTCGCACCTTATTTGCGTTTTTCTCATCTATTGTATTCGGCATTAGCGTTCGTACACTTTGGACATGGCAGAACGAAAAGAGATCCCAGAAGGACCATCATTCGTATACACAGTTGATTTTCAGTTCAAGCTTTTTGGGATATCTGGAACATGATAAGATTGCAGATTGATAGTGGTCAACATTCACAATACAGCCATGCTACACATATCGAAATTTTGCATGATTACATCAATTAGGAAAAAAGTTACGACTGAAAAGTACAACTGAAGAAGCATTCAGCCGAAGACTTTTGAGCGCTACTGTATATCTGTCTTATTTATAAAGCAGTAAATTGGTATGTTGATTGGTCGATTTGTCGGTCTGTCGATGTGTAGATCTGTCGTTTTGTCGTTTTGTCGGTCTGTCCGTCCACAAAACTCTATGATTACGATAAAGGTACTGATATGGGAAATTTAGCTCTATCCTACATTCCCTTCTTATATATAAAGAAGCGATAAGCGGTAGCAAATCAAGAGAGAAACCCATAATTGCTGAGGAACGTTCTTAGCCGAAAATACACAGTTTTTAAATTGGACTTGAGGAGGGAAGGGGCACCGAGTAGGTGCGCCAATTTAATAATCAGCTCATACCCTATCCTTGCTTTTTGCAGAAGGTAATCATCTCATCCCTACCCGGGCGCTCCTTCTTTCCTAAAGCTTAGGTTAAAACTTTACTTTTCCGCCTCAACCCTTTCTGAGCACAGGTGAGGTCGGTTACCTTTTTTGCACGCAGCTCTCAACGTTGGGTTAAAAACGATGCCTCCACCAACTCCACTTTCTAACTACTTTGCAAAAAAAAAAGAAGTAGAATTGAGGCCCGGAGTAAGCCGAGCGGCCCGACTGGTGTAGATGTATATCCTACTATATAAAATTCGCTGTGTGTATACTGGTGTGTCGGTGTGTGTGTTTGACCCGAAAATATTAACTCCTATTCCCATGGACTGGATAATTCAAATTTAGTAGGAGTGCGAGGGGCATAATGAGAACACTCTTGGCAGGTAATAACACCTGTTTCCTTGGACCTCGAGCATTCAAATTCAGTAGGAGTACACGCAGTAAGTTGGGAGCACTTTTGTTAAGTGGCAGGACCAGACTGTGCTCACAGGGGGCGGGTCTTTGCGAAGTCAATGTTTGGCCGAAAATTAATAACTATTGTTCCTGTGGACCTAGAGTGTTCAAATTTGGTAGGATTACAGCTTTTCAGCTTTCGTATTACAGTGGAAAATTGGCATTTCAATAATCAATAAGTGATGTAGGATATGACGGGATCGTAGGTACAGGGTGACAGCAAACGATAATAACTGATAAGGGAAGATGAGAGGCCTTAGAAAGGCCTCCTACAGATCAAAATCCTAACGCCTTCGGTGTTTACGAAGTAGCTTTGACAGTTCAGTATGTTCCATTCGATAAGAGGGGATGGTAGACTAGAGTGACAAAGGGAGTGGTGTGTGCAGTGATAGGAACCATCAGCGGCACTACGATAAGCAGATGAGAATTCTGTTCATTTCTTGCTATTAGATTACGACCGATACCCAACAAGTTTGTGACTCAATGGAGGATTCTCTTTGGTCGATATCAGTTGTGACAAAACCTACCCGATCGCCAGTAGTCTGGAATCCCGCAAATAATGTTATCTCTGTAAGGAAAAAGGTCCACTGATAATAACATCTAATGATGGTGTTATCATCACTCGAAACATTTGTGAGTACCACCGAGACTTCCAATCAAAGGCGTAAGCACAGTACAGGAAATACCATTTGTACGACCTTGTTACTAGGGGGTCCAAAAGTTTCGAGAAAATTCTGCTTCTCAACTTTGAAAGCATGTTGCTCGCGAATGCGCTTAAAAAGGACTAGAGCAGGGGAAAGGGCTTTGTTTATAGATCATTACTATAGCTGATCGGTGTAACACTATCGGTGGAATACGTGTCACCTGCTGCTTGCTGGGAAAGTACCGCGAGGAGTAGAAGGCAGTACATCTCGCCTTCTAAACAGAAAAAAAGCTTCTGGTCGCGTGCTCCGCGAATTTATATAGTATGACTAGTGATTGTATTACGTTTCCGAAGAGCTCAGTGAGTTGTTGTACACAATCTATTGTAAAGCAGGGGGTCATGTGCGAGTATCAATCGAGATCCCACAAAACCATTGCACGATCAGTTTCTACTTATGATGCGAAGCATCTGGCCTTTACCAAGAAATATGAAGCACGTCCCATGGGAGCGAAAATGCTGCTTTGAACTTCCGTGGTCACTCGTTTCCATCGCAACAATGGAATAGGTGAGCGTACGACCATTTCGCGGGCGAATAGAATTAGCTCTTGTGAGAACAGCCTCACTCCAGACGTACTCGGCAGAAGTCCAAAGAAACGTCTGGAGCGTGCTTTCTCGGCTTTTCGCAGGAGTGTTTCGTATCAGTTAGCCTTTATGTCGATCACGTATTCAATGGGGGAAAGTGGTATCGATATTGAAAAACCAGACCCTGAATGAAGGTTGGAGAACCTAAAAGAACCTATAGCCGATGGTGACGAGTGGGCGATCCGTATTCTGGCTTGGTAACGAAAAACGCGCTTTTCGTTCCTCACCAAGGAGAAGCCGATTTGACTGTCACATTTGATATAAGATTGCTTGTGTCCTATCGAATCTTAGACATCCATATGTACTTCCAAAGAAGGATAAGAGGAGTGCAGAAAGCTTATTCGAGCAAATTTTTATATAATCTCAAACTGAAATGGGGTTCTCTGAGCTATAATTATCTGTCAATGAGACGTGTGATATTATAACAGTGTAGTGTAGCACGATAATTCCACATAGCATTATTGAATTGATCAGTTCAAAAAATGAGGTCGAATAGTGCTTCAGTGAGGAAGAAATCTCGAAATAATCGCAGTCTCTGCACTGACTCCCATCCAGAGATGTACAACGTTATAACCACGAAGGGAAGGGGAAGTGTTTGAGCAAATTTCAAATCCACTTGGCCATGTCCGCCTCACCTTAAACATGCTTAACATTTCATTGTGCGATGCGATCTACCCCCCCCCCCCCCCGCCCCCACTTCCGCTCCCCATTTCAATCCCATTCTAATAACGACCTGATAAAGCCTTGTACCACGTCCTTCAATGATTTTTTGCAGTCAGTGAGCTCTGAAAAATGTTTTGAACAGTTGTTGCACCCTAACAACCACGCCACTTCGGTAAGTTTTCACCGTTGAATGAGTACGAGATTGCTCGTTACAAATACATACCTTTGCTGGCGTGCATGACTCCACGTAGAGATTCACCACAACCGGCTGCAAAATTTTTATTTACTGTAGTGAAGGATAAAATAAATGTTCATCTCTCCTGAAAATTGGGTCAACCGACCAGGTCTAGCTCAAAGAACGCCCCCCCCCCTTCCCCCACGGATATGCCAAATTGCAATATAGCTACGGTATAAAAGGCTCATGAAAAACGAGATGCCGAGTAAAAAAACAAGTTGCATAGGGTATAAGATTAAAACCGAAAGCTATGAAGCTGTCACGCATCATGCAATCTATGAGCGTTGGTCCCCAAATGGGGTTCAAAACTTGCCTCTTCAATAATGCATTGCATTGAAGGGTGGAACCTTTTCACATAGACAGGGGCCGATGAAACCAACTGGACTGAAATTATGTTTTCGAAGTTCAAATTCAAATTTCACTCTGCTAGATGACAGACGAACCTTTTCGACGAGCTTAGTGATTATCCGGTACAGAAATATTCATTCACGTTCTAACAAAACGTTATCCACAACTTTACTTCCAGAAGAGCTCGTCTCTCTGCACAGATCACAGTTCTCCTCTCTACTCGATTAGATAAGACTCGTACTTCATGTCTTACCAGGGAAGGATCCCAACTCGAAGTGGCCATTTGAAATAAGACCTATACTGCAAGACGTGTTTTTCGGCGCTGAATTCAAATCCGCTTCCCAAATCTGCCAAGCGATTCTCCGAACGGAGTTATGAGGGTGGTTTTAGGTAACATTACATGAGAAAACTTAAATTACATGGAAGCAGCTCGCTCCTCAACGGCGGCTTGGTGTATTGGTAAGCGTGACGCTTCATGGGCGAGAGGCTAGGGTTCG